>VDFB02281074.1:30649-204008 GCA_007258455.2 Sequoia sempervirens | reverse complement strand
GATTTGGCTTAGTATTATAGCCACCAAAGATCTAAGAACTTCATAAAAGCACAAGAGAGATCAGTTATGAGAAAATAATGTTATTCTATCAAAGGATACAAATGGTAGATTATGATGATATGATTGATGATTTACACACAAGACCACTCGGTTATAGAGCCAAGGTGAGATATAGGATTAGACAAGATCATGATAAGTGTCTTAATCCTATGTTATAAGATAACTAGCATTGAACGACTTAGGACTCAATCATTAAATGTCAAAAGATAAGATAAAATCTCATGACAACTAGCAACCTTCTAGAAAGATTCCCTATGAATTAAGTAAACTTAACATGTAAATAAGACCCATTAATGAACTAGTTAAGTAAAACATCTATATACACCAACACTCAATTCATTTCACATCTATGAATGTCCAAGGAAATAAGTCTTCATACTTGGATAAGAGCTCAATTACATTAGCAACTATTTTCTCATCCCAGTAGTCTCCAATCTTAGCCAATTTGGGATTATTAGTAGATGTTATGCTTTCTTCCCTCAATTATAGAGGTTGGTTATAATTTTAATCTTTTGAATCATTCTATATTTGTAATTCTCTTTCCCCTTATGCCACTTATATTTCTAGTTTTGGGTTCGGTTGTTTTGGCTCTCAATGCATGTGATAGCACTAGTTCTTTGTGTGATGTGTATGTTTTCCATACACTCTATTAGTTTCAACATGCCTTTACTTTGGGATGGAGGATTTTGTGGTAAGGGTTGGGCATCAATTCTTGTAGATGGGCTAAAGATAATTTCCCTCATTCCCTCAATGTGGTACAAGTATTTTTATTTTCATCCCAAAATGAGAAGGTGTGGATGAAGTCTATTTGAAACTCTTGTCAATCCTTTGTTTCTATCCATCTCTCTTGATTTATGTACCATGTTTGGACTATTAGTGTTAATGTCCAATAGAAGAGTTATATGTATAATTTATGGTCACACTCTTTGCATCCCTGTCATGTAGTTATGCATAGTTGTAAATGTTATTCAGGTTTGATAGATCCTTTATACTTTGTGATGATGGTATATTACCCTTCCCCCTATATGTATCTAGTTATGATGAGAATTTTAAAATCCTGTCATTGGGGAATGCTATTTTTATGTATTTTCCACCAACATGCGGTATTGCAAACCAGTGTCTCTCATAGTATGACAATCCACACTTCTTCATTTCAAGATGTTCTTTCCATATCATGTATGTATTCATTTAGATTTTTGGTTCCTGAGAATATAGGAAGCTTGATGTGTGATATACCCCTTTGGATATTGTTATATGTTTTGTGCCCATGAGGGATGGACCTAGGTTACTGCTTATTGTGTGTTCTAATTATTTTGGTAGATTATCTTGATTTGTGGTATTTTGCAACAACTTTTCCAAGTAGATTTTTATCATGAAAGCCCTTCTAAACTCATATAACTTTCATTAGGTCTACTCTAGTTCTTTTTGTATCCATGCATTTAGTACCTCCTCATTTTTTGTACTCCTATTATTACTTTGTAACTCAACTTCTCCTTCACTATTTGGTTCTTCTTTGATATCTAGGTTAGGTAATATGGAAATTGAGTATAATAATCATATGTCATCCTCTTTAATTTCTTTTGTGCCTTTTATTCTATGTATCGACTATCTTCATCTTCTCCTAAGAGATTATGGATGAACCTTATTATCATTCACAAATGAGATTTCTTCTTTTCTGGAATCTGTCGCTCCATTTGCATTGGAAAAACATTTGAGGCCTATTAGTGCTCAAAATGTATTGAATTTTTCTTTCATCTCTAGCACATCAAAGTATATTATTAATTTGAGGCCTTGTATATTGACTTCAATATTCTTCTAGGTGCCCATTGTTTGCATTCTAGAACCCTCTGCTAGGCTAACATTAAAGGGAGTTTTTTTCTAATTTGGGCCTTCCTAGTTTCTCCCAAGTTGTTGCTGGTATTCTATTGATATATACCCCAAGGTTTATTGTGATATGTTCAAACTTGTGGTGATTAAGGTGTACAATTATCAACAATGGTCTATTCTTCTAGTCCTGATTATTGTTGATTCTAGATATTTGGTGTTGTTTGTTTGTTTGTTTATTCCAATACTTACCCAATTACTCTAGTTCAAGACCAATATTTTTTTTTTCAATAAGGCAAGATTCTTTATTGCAATAATCTCTTCTTTAAAAAATAGCTAATGTCCTCACTATGTTGTTGAGTGATTACTTTTTTTTTGTATTTTCAACTATTCTATCATGTTGCTGCTTTGTAGGCCAAAAGTATTCATATTTGTCTACTTTTGCATCAAATTCTTCACTTATTGCTTTAATTTTTTTTGGCCATATCGGTTCCTTGGTGGGTGAGTACCACAATTTTCTTTTTCTAATTTTTTGTTTTCTTATCTTTAGGTTTTGTTTCTTCCATGTATTCTTCCCCAAATGTATCTTTTTTTGTAGAAGTGTTAGATGTCCAAGCATCAATTTTTTGGCATCTTTTGGTACCTTGCAGAAGATTTTTTCTAATAACCCTATCCCCCCTATTTATCCCTTTAAGTTCATCACTTTTAGATTTTGGTGGAGTGTTCTAAATATTGTTGTGCCCTTTTATAGTTGAATAAATTGTGATCTTCACTGCCACAAAATGCACAATTTTTCTTCTTTTCTAAACAACACTCTGTGGATAGTGACCATACTTACCATGTTTAAAGTAAGTGGTGTTATCTTGTCTATGATTTCCCCTTCCATTTCCTCTACCTCCTCTATAATTAAGTGGTCTTATTACTTCCTGATGATTTTGTAGAGGGGCATTTTGTAATACATTGGCAATTATGTTGTTCCTCCATGATGACCACCTACACCCAAAGTATTATGTGTACAAAGGTTGCTCCACAAGACCTTTTACATATTCCATGTTATCATCAATCCTTTTGTCATAATCTTGACTAAGTAAACATCTAAGATCTGAATGATCTTTTGTATTCCTTAAGTGGAATACTTTTGCAAGACAATTAAATGTTTCATGGTTTTCTAATTCCTTGCAAAGTCTACAAAACATTGATCAGATGATTTGTCCAGTGTTATTTGTAGCTCTACTTTTATCATTGCTACTCTTTTTTCACCTTGCGCCTTAGGGAAATCATTTCTCAAGTGGTCTTCCCTTGAGCAACAATAACACCATATGTTTTGTTTCCCTTTGTTGGCATCTTCTTTGGCCATTATATCTTGGCGTAGAGTGAGTAGTTATATTGCCAGTTGTATTTTTTCCATCATCTTGTTGTATTTTTCCTTATCTACCTTTCTCCAGGGTTGTGCCTCAATGTGGTAGGTCAAGGTTACCACATCTAGATAGGAATCAAATAATCAATCATCTAAAGTTGTCCTTATTTCTATGTCAAGATGGGAGACAAGCCATTCAATTTTTTGTTTTTTTATTAGGGGCTCTTCAAGTTTTCAGGAGACTTCCTTGAATCTCCTATCATACTATTTAACAATCTCTTACTTACACTTTCAAAGGGTATTTTTGGAGTATCAAAATTTGCTAAAACTTATTTCTTCACTACCTCCTAGTCTTTGTCATGCTTAGGGTAGGTTTTCTTATACCAATCTAATGTGTCCTTTCTCAGCGATGCTACAAAATATAATAACTTTATTTATTTCTTCGTCAATTTCCTTTCTCTGTCATAATGAATCAAGGAGTAATATGTGTTTTGCAGCCTTGGAAATGTCTTTATTGAACACTAGAAGTTTGATGGATGAATCCATTTTGTGTTTGGACTTCTCCTATTTAGATTTGCAGATGGGTGGAGATTCTCTCCTTTCCTTTTTAATACTCTAGATTGTTTCAATTATTTTCCCTACCCTTATCTCTTGCCAACTTTTTCAAAATATTCTTTCCATAAAGCTTCTTCCCAAAATGTTATATCTTTCTCTTGTGGATGATTTTCTTCATTTTACGGTGTCTCTTCAAATAATATTATTATTTCTTTAGAGATCATAGGTGATGGGTCCTAGTTTGGGGTTTGTGACTCTTCATAACATTGTTTCATATTTGGTGATATATTTTCATTTGTGAGAGGCATTCTATTTGTTTTTAACAATTCTTTTCCCAAATTAAACTTGACATTGATTCTTATTTTATTTCTTCTCTAAATTTTCTCACACTTTTATTGAACAAATGTTCCAAATATTCTTCTTCAACTAATAATGTTTTCTACGAGGTTTTTAAGAATTCCATAAACTTTTCATCTAAGTTGATTGTGATATTGGATAATTTTTGTCTTATTGATGGTGTCCTAGTCAAGTGAAGTAGTGTTGAAACATTTTTATTTCTCAATCCATCTACCAACTACTTCTTAGATTCCCCCTATTTATCTATACTTTTTTTCCAAATTTGATAAAATTTATTTATTTTAATCCAAAGTAGACATCACTAGTTCTAGAGCCTTCCCTTCTTCTTTTAGGAACACTTTTCCCTTTGTTAGCACCCACATTGGCATGCTCAACAACACCCACATTGGTGTGCTTGATCCTTTTATTTTTTGCATTCTCTAACCTTCTATGGTGTCTGCCTTCCCTCTCAATATTCTGCCTCTATCTTCTTTCTTCATTATTTGGGCTTGTCACTTAACTTTATTTGTCAACTCAAATTATTCCTTGATCCCTCTTGATTTATTATTGTCTCCTTTTACCACATGTGTTTTGAATTTGGTGCTATGTTACTCATTTATCTTTCCCCATGGTAGTTATTTTATAACTTCTTTATATTAATCACATTCTTTCAAGGATTCCTTTTACAGATCCCCCTTTTCCATTCTCCATCCCCTTGATGCCTAACCCCCTCTCACGAGGTTGAAACCAAGGAGATAGTGTCACTGACTAACATAATTTTTTTTATCTCTTTTCCCAAATCTTCCTACCTATATCAAAGTTTTAAAATTTCCTCTTGCTCTGCTTTATACTACCTAACCAAGGTCACAACAATGGAACCAATGTTAGAAATAAAATGTGGGAACAAAGACCAAAGTACCGAGCCCTAAGTAATCTTTGTATGTTGAATTTATACCCTATACTTAGTAGTGATAAAGAGATTAGAGGTTAATGCAAATTGTAGATATATTAGCTAACAAACTAACATAAAAACAACAAACTAATTGTATTCCACCATAATACACATTTGAGATAAATCTAGATATATATTATATTAGTATTTATCCATCATATACATACATTGAGGGATTAATCCCTTTTCAATAATCAATATATGTTATTCTTTTTTATTCTATTCTATCTATTTTATTTTTTGATTGATTAACCTTGGGGATTTTTAGCCTAGCTCGAGCTAAAATGGAGGCCACAAGTGGGGGACCTCCTCCCTAGCATGAACGCAAGTGAACAATCCACTCCCATGAGCACGATAGCCCTAAAGCCCACACAATTCAATGCATTTCTAAATATACATGGCTATAATATTCACAAATATTTTCCAAACAATACGTGAATGAGATAAACACTTCTACAGTGCTAGAAGAAATCTAGCATCACAATCTTGCAAAAATACATTCCATACATCCTCTATCCCATGCGTCCAATATTTAGACTTAAGGAGGCATATAAAATCAACAAAAATATTATAATGGGCTTAAACAAGGTCTTATTTAATCCTATGGTATGAATTCTCACAACCTCATACATGTAGGGCCATCCCATAATAGAAAATAACTTATAGAAGAATCTTTTCCTTCTACCACTCAAGTTGGCATATGTAACTCCTAAGCATCCCCCTATGAATCACTAATTACATCTTACATCCACTAATAATGAAAGATGATCTTATAGGTCCACTATATATCCCCCTCATTAATGCATCATAATAATATTTCTATGTACCTAAAGAATAAGAAGATAAAGAAGATGAGTGCATGTGTGTAAGAATTTGTAGAACATGTGAAGGAAGTACACACAAAAGTAATGAGTCACTTGGAAAATATTAATGGTAGATATAAGGAAAAGGTAGATGACAAGAAAATGAAATTATGGTACACTTGAGGAAGGAGAGATTTACAATTGGAACATGTAACAATTTGTAGATGAAGAAATTTGGTCCATGTAGAATTACCAAAAGGTTTGATTTGGGAATTACATATGAAGTGGAGCTACCAAAAAAATTAGACATATAACCAATGTTCAATGTTGAATATTTATATCATTGTCATGAAGGAGAGCTAGGAAATAGTGACATAAAAGCATAATGAAAGAATTAGATACCACAATAGCAAGGAGAGGATATTGAGGAGGCTTATGATAATAGGATTGACAAGAAGCATTAGAAATAAACAATATGAGGAATATTTGGTGAAATCAAAAGGAAGGCTTGTGGAAGGTTTGCCTTGGATTTCTAAGATTGAGGTAGACCATGTTGAGCTCTAAAAATTGTGGTGCTCAAATTTTAAATTATCCTAGGTGTTTGATGTAGGAGCATCTTGGGTGTAAGATCAATCTTGCCTCACCCAAAACATTTTATTTTACTTTATTTGTTTGCTTACAAGTTTTCAATAACAATGCAATAATCATCCAAGTGTTTCCATTCTTATTACATTCCATCACACCTATATATTTCACAACATAGTTAGGAACATAATCTCTACCAAGGTATATGAACATACCATCCAAGTTTTATGATATTTTGATATCGCATAGACATATTTCAATTCTAGAATAATTATTGAGCATAATAGGATGAAAATTAATTTCACTATTTAAATCTTGTAACAAATTTCTCAAATGTGCAACACCAAAGGAATACCTTTATGGACTTCATGGTCTTATGAGAGCTTATTGTATGAACTATATCAAGATTCAATAAACTATCTTCATCACTTTTATTGTAGAGGGTTCCCTCTATACTTTGGATGACTACACAACACACTAAACATTGATATTTGCATCTCCTTGCAATGAAAATTGATCATTACTAAGGTCAAGGCTCACTATAAGCATCACTCATGATCATTTGAATTAATTTAGAAGCTAGCTAGTTAGTTAGTTAGCTTTTATTTAGCTTAGAGTTCATAGATTATAATTGAAAAGTATTGTATTACAATATCTTTTGAGAATTCCATAACTTGCACATTGTTGTGCCTATATTTCTTTGACTCCATCTAGAATTTGTTTGTCAATGATAGATCCTCCCCGCTCTTTAGAAATGAGCTCGTTGATCCATGGCTTAAGCCTCTCCACAATCAATTTGGAAAGAATCTTATATACCACACTACAAATAGCTATGGGCTTGTAAAATTTGAATGACTTAGCCCATTCTCTATTTGGGATAAGGACAATAAACATATAATTCATAGCCCTCAACATCTGTTTGTTTCTCTGAGATTCTTGAGTTACCTTTAATAAGTCAAAATTTATAATTTCTTTGAATTCCTAAAAGAATTCTACCGGAAACCCATCAAGACCAACTGCTTTCCCTTTCTTCATTTGTAAGACAATTCCCTCCATTTCACCTAGAGAAATGGAGCTAATAAATTGATCATTCATTTCTATAGACACTAAAGAGGGTATATAGGCCAAAATATGATTTTCTTGTTCAATTGCATATGGCGAGTCTTCCATGAACAAAGAAGAATAATACTGTGAAGCCTCCCTAGAGATCTCACTTAAGAGAAATGGATGATCTCCTTGAGAAGACACAAGAGAAGATACCATATTCCCATGCCTTTTGGCCTTGATTGAATTAAAGAAGAAAGTCATATTTCTATCACCCTCCTTAAGCCACTCTATCCAAGCTTTATGCTTCCAGTAAATATCCTCACACAATTCCCAATTCTTCTAGATCCTTCAAGGTGATCAATTCTTCCTTTAGGGATCCTTCAATAAGGCCATAGTCTCTAATCTATTAGATGCTAGCATCTAGACGATCTTGAGTAGTCAACTTATTTAGAAAGATATTCCCAAAATATTGCCTTTTCCACTTCATTAGTTGCTGCATTATAAATTATAATTGCTTGACAAATGAGTGCATTGTTGTGCCATAGGTTGGTCTACCACGACTCCACCAATCTATCAAGAGATCCTACAACTGAGGGTCTCACAACCACATAAGCTCGAACTTAAAGGATGGATTCTTAGTGACCCTCGTCAACGATGTTGAGAGTTTGATAGGCTAGTAATCAGAACCACTCCATTCTAATATCTCAATTATGTTTTTTGAATTGTAATTTTTTATGTGTTGGAAGAGAATGATGAAATCTAAACAAAATTTCTCTCATAATTCGGTGAATCAATCTTGTGTGTTATAGATCTAACCTTCAACATGGATTTAACTTGTGACATGTGAATTTGAACTAATAAACTATGGACTAGTATGACATGTTTTGTTGTGATCTCTACTCTTCACTAACTATCAAGGACTATTAGTATTTAAAAATAAATTAGAGCAATCACCAAATTGTGACGACCAAATTCTCTTAAGTCAACCTCCCTGATTAGTGTGACTTCCCAATAATGAAAAAGAACAAAAACAACACTCTTTAGTCATGTAAATATACTAGAATGATTTGATATAAACATATATTCCTTCTAGTGCTCCACGGTGAAGTGCTCCTAGAATGATTCTCTTTCAATGCATAAGAATTTTGAATAAGAGTTGCTTATGATTTAATACACATTGAATGCCTTTAAATACCACAACATGATAATTAATTGTGCAAACATGTTCAAGATGGCTTATAATGGCTAGTGGAATAGGTGTGAGTTAGTAAAGATTTAAAATTTAAAAATTTAAAATTTGGGTTAATTTTGTGTGGTGTAGGAATGATCACAAATACTATGAGAATGGTCACAAACACTACGAGATCGATCATGTACACCGTAAGATTGACCAAAGATAAGGAAATCCAAATACTAGTGTGAGGAATGAATGTTTAGACATGGGGACAATAATAAACATAACAATTGATATATTTATGGGAATATGTACAACTCCACATTTATGTCCCTCCCTTCATGATGCTGCCATATTGATAGACTAGAGAATCTAGGTGGTAGCCACACTTGTTGCACAATAGAATCAAATTTGTATTTGCTTGGTTTGATGGCTCCACCAATCACAGTGGTGGCTCCTTTTGGATATTACCTTCTCACCATTATCAATGCAGGTGTTCCCAACAAAGCCAAATGAATTTATTTCATGAACTACATTCAAACATTGTTGTAATTGATTTGTTATTTAAGCATGATTCTTTATCAAATTTACACATACATTCTTGAACTTAACAATTTAGTAGAAAAATGATTAATGCATTTATTTGATTGTAGTTCATAATTGTTCACATGTAAATAAATTTGGGATTGTGGGACTCAAGGGACATATAATAAGATGAGTTGGGACTCATGAGTGAGATTAAAATTTATGATTACCACCACCTATCAAATAGAAATGCCTAAAGTGACTTAATTTTTTCCTTAATTCTTTTATACGAGACAAAGTTCATGCATTCCAAACTCTCTAGAATGCACTCCGAACTTCTCAAAATGAATTTGCACTCTACACATCTACAAATTTGAGCTCCTTAGAAAATTAAGCAACATTAAAATATAGATTATTAAGAACTCACATTGTTTGTCATATTAAGAATTTATTATCTTATTGATCTTTGTATACCCCCACGTAATATACCAATGATATGTGTACATACAGTTTAAAATAGAAATAGCCTAATTAAATATTCTATCAAATCTATTACCAAAATACTTCTAATACTTTATTATAAGAGGATTGCGATTATATTCTAATAAATTCTATTTAAATAGCACTATTTAGTTATACAGTACTACCTAGATACGATTGCTTTGTATTTGTACACGCTTAGATGTATTCCAGAAAGCATTACGTTTCCATCTCGAGAAAAATAATTAAGCTAGAAATTTCTAAAGAAAAAACATAAAACCACACCAAAGCCCTAATGGAGACTTCTAGACGTTTTGCCTGCTTAATTATTATACAAGATCCACAGTCTAGGTAATCTTCGCCTAGGCTGTGTAAGGAAAACTCTATGTTCTGTTTTCTGTGCTGATAGAGAAGTATCTGATTTCATTTGAAGTCTTTTATTTCTCAGCAGTATTATTGCTACATATCATAATGTACAGAGCAGCAGCTGCACTCGCTTCAAAAGTTGCGTAAGTAGCAGTAGCCTTCAAAACCCTTTTTTTCTTGAATGTTCAGTGGTTTCGTTAGGTTGGAGCTTTTGCCAGCTTTTTAGTTCTATACTATCTCTGCATTATTTCAGTAGGGTTTAGGGTTTAATGTTTAACGGGGTTTATGGCTAGTATGTTCGATACGTACACGTTGATCTGATTTGCTATGTCTATCGTAGATGATATATCAGTTGGTATTTCACGCTTGGATTCACATACATAAATACAACGAGGTTTAGGCATCTGAACGAAGTTTTAAACTTGCTTTATCTATTATTAGTTGATATTAAATTGATTTTGATTCATACGAATCTTCTGGATCTGAATTGCCTGGGTAAATTTGGAAATGCATCATGTTCCATGTTATCAATGCATAGTGCATTATACTTAGACGATAGGCGTCAGGGGAACATAAACTTAAGACTCCGCATACTTCAGGGGAACACGGATCTTAAATCTTATATTCAATAAAATCAAGGAGGGGCTTTCATTGTGGAAAACATATAAAAGTAGTAGTTTATGAGGACACTGTGTTCAAGAGCATGAGGAGAAAGTATCTCGACAAAAATCATTCACAAGGAGAAAGTATCTGGACAAAAATCATTTAAGTGTAGGCTAGCATATGGTAAAATAAGCTTTCTAAATCATCATAGTGGGTGCTTTAAGTTTCCTGCTCAACTGCTTCTAATTTAATTAGAAGATTTTATTTTTTTCTTCTTCTTTTTGATTCTTAAGAGTTTTCATGAAAGGTTCTCCAGTACCTCGTTTTCACATTTCTTGAATGACGATTGATTAGTCAGGCAAATTTACCTCATCAATTACTCAATTTTAAATCTAACATCTTGGTCATAGTTCTTAAATACTACCTTAGTTTGAAATGTGATGTATGGATTGTCTTCAAAATTGCATTTTGCTTTGCTTGGTTAAGAAAAATCAATAACACAGTTTGAAAATGTAATTTATTAATCATCTCCTAGATTGCATTTTACTTGGGCGATAAAGCAAATTTTATTGTCATGGTTTCAAAATGTAATGCCTGACAATTTGAAAGTCAATTTATGTTAGGCGTTACTACCTTGGGGAAGTTTGAATTTTTTCATGTACTGAATACGTGAGAGCTTTTCTATGGGAACTTGTTAATAGATTGTATTGTATTCCTAGCATAAGTTGTGTCAGGAAAGGGATGTCTAGATGTAGAGCATTTTCACTTAATTGATCGTACACACATTTGTTGTCTTTGTTAACTTACATTTCCTTTTCCTTAATGTTTTTGCAGAAGCAGGAGTAGCTACAGACAGGTTAGTGATCCTTAGTTTCAGTTGGAGCATTTTGATGAAAAATTAAGCAGATTGTAATGTATTCTTTAGATTTGGAATTAAGCTATATAAGGATCAAAAAATGATGTATTTCAAAACAGGAAGGCCTTGTCAATATGTATAGTGTGGAAAATGGATAAGTGCATGATTCTCAAAGCCTTAAATAGCAAGGTGCACTTCAAATTTCTGTTCTCATTCTAATTGTATTTATGGTCTTCATGATTAGGGTGCCAGCAGGCTCAGCTGGAGCAGAAATTATGCCGCAAAAGAGATCAAATTTGGGGTTGAAGCTCGGTCTACAATGTTGCAGGGAGTGGAACTCCTTGCAGACGCTGTGAAAGTGACAATGGGACCTAAGGTAATATGTGGTTGAAGATTCTAGTAATTTCATGCTAGTGGTGTTGTTTAGAAGGGTTGGGTTGGAAGTATTCCATGCTAGATGTTGTGTTTTGAGTATTTCTCATGTTGTTTGTTGATTTATGAAGGGTCGAACTGTGGTTATTGAACAAAGCTATGGAGCTCCAAAAGTTACAAAGGATGGAGTTACTGTGGCAAAAAGTATTGAGTTCAGTGACAAATTAAAGAATGTTGGTGCAAGTCTTGTTAAGCAAGTTGCTAGTGCAACAAATGATGCTGCAGGAGATGGTAAATTTGTGTTCTGGGATTTTTTGATTTTGTAGAGAAGATCTTGTGATTTTTTAAACATATTGATGTCATTGCTGACTATTTTCTTTTGAGTCTGAGAGAAACAGTTTTAGGCCTTATGTTTATAAATGATAAAAATAAAAGTGAGGTGCAACTGGCTAAAAATGCTAATGCATTCCAGCATTTAGCCATAGCCTAAAATGACCCAAGAACTTTTCAACTCGTAAACACAAGAGAACATGTCCCCTTCTTCCAAATCTCTATTTTGGAATACACTGCCCTTTTGGAGGTGTGGGGATGGCGATGATATGTTCCCCTGTTGTCTCCAATGCCCAGGGAGGGTTCTCTAGCTGTCTTGGAGATGTATTGCTCCCCTTAGGATTTCAGATGCTTTCTCCTTTCTAATGCTCAGAAGGGGAATCCTACAAGTGCCTGGAACATCCGTGACACTTCTAGAAGGCTTCAAACTGCCCCAGGTAACTGTAGAATTGTTGACTGATGGAGCAATGGTTAAAAGCATAGAAAAATACAAAACTTGAAAGAAAAAAGTGTGAATGGCGAAGCTGATAACAAGTGTATATAAAGATTGAACTTTTTGCCTCATGCTTTACATTTTCTCACGTCTTGGATATGATTGTCTTTTTTTTTTTTTGGATATTTTGAGACTTCAGACTCTCATTACATTTACATTTGTCATTATAATTTTTTATTGTGTCTGATATTCATATTTTTATTTTATATTGTATTAATAGTAATGGAAAAGTTTATTTATTGTGTTTCAAATTTGCAATGACTTTTTTATGGGTGTTAATATCTTTAGATTGTGTAACGATGCTTAATTTTATGTGAGGAAAGCTCTAATTTATTAGTCATTCTCCATTGCCATTGTCTGGAAAATTTTTTAGTTGTACAGGAAAGTTGGAAACTCATATTGCTGTTATCAAAATCTGGAGTTTTCGTTGTACTGGAAACACATATTGCCATCACTGGTTGTATCCGACCGAGGAACTACGTGGAACATTGAATTTACAGCAAGCCTCCTTGAGTCTTTGTGCAAATACAGCAGTGATTGCAGCCTTTTACCACAACAGAATATGAAATTTATGAAGTACTTTAATCAAATAGTTTGTGTGCCCTTGTGCACCACTATTTGCGAACATGTCTATCTTTGGTCATCAAGAACCCTTATCTCTGGGCATTCTGTAGAAATCACATTTATGAGACTGTTCTATGCATATCTAGCAGTGACCACAGTCCTAAAACCATACCTCGTTAAAGCATTTAGTAAAATTATCCGTGTGCTTTCTGTGAACTACCTAATTTTACTTTCTTGTCTATCCTTGAATTTGCCTCTGTACAAAGTTTCAATTTGAATTAATCAGTGACAAATCTCCAAACCTGGAACTAAAGCCTGATGAATGCCTATAGCTGGGAATAGTGAAAGATGTCGACAAGACTGAGAATCATCCGTCAATTACATTCATTTAAATAATTTGACAGGGATTACTTCAAAAAATAATGCATACACACATGAAATATTGGAAAATGTTAGAAAAGTTAAAATAAGTGTATGGGTTAACTATGGTTCTTTTGTACTTAAGCCCATTGACATTCTATTGTATGCAGGTACAACATGTGCTACCATTCTTACTCGAGCAATATTTGCAGAGGGATGTAAGTCAGTTGCAGCTGGTATGAATGCAATGGACTTGAGACGTGGTATCAGCATGGCAGTTGAAGCTGTTGTGACACACTTGAGAAGCAGAGCAAGGATGATTAGCACTTCTGAGGAAATTGCACAGGCATGCAAATATCTGACTGTTATTAGACACACTTTCTTCCGACTAAAAGAAGTATTATAGTTGTGGAACTGTTATTGAAGTTTGTTAATCAAAATCAAGCCATTTCTACATGAACATTTTTCTTTACATTATACTTGTTTTATTCTGGTTATGACTACATGCCAATCAATTTATGTTTCTGAAGGCTTGTATGTTTGAGAGCAGGTGGGTACCATTTCAGCAAATGGGGAAAGAGAAATTGGTGAATTAATTGCCAAAGCAATGGAAAAAGTTGGCAAGGAAGGAGTCATAACTATAGCGGTAAATCAAATACCCTTGTTGCTTGATGATGGCACTCTATAAAAACTAAAAGTGCATCTATGTGTTGAAACTCTCTTGCTTTTGTTACTCAAAGGGGAATCACCTTTCCGCAGGATGGGAAGACATTATACAATGAATTAGAGGTTGTAGAAGGAATGAAGCTAGACAGGGGTTATATATCTCCATATTTTACCACAAATGAGAAGACCCAGAAATGTGTGAGTATTAATTTGGTTTTCATTCTTGATAATATATTGTAGAAATTTGTGAGTAATACTTAGCATTGGTTATATTTTAGAGCCTTTGCATTAGTTAAGCACCTTGTTGCAATGTCTACTTTGTTCGGAGTCTAATGTATGGTGAATCTCTGGCAACTTTCCTCTCGTGGCTCCATTGGAATGCTTTTAGAGTTCCTTCTTATATAGATGAATTTGCTTTATTTTTACTGTTAACAGGAACTGGAGAATCCTTTAATTTTAATACATGAAAAAAAAATATCAAGCTTAAATGCAGTTGTCCGTGCAATGGAGCTAGCATTGAAGGTGAGAAATGTTTGTTTGTATTTGCTCTTCATGAATTCTCTCCCGTGTTTAGCATCAAGGATGCTAACTTAATTTTATGTTATTTATTCAGAAGCAAAGATCACTTCTGATTGTGTCTGAGGATGTAGAGAGTGAAGCATTAGCGACTCTAATTCTAAATAAGATTCGTGCTGGAGTAAAGGTATGACTTATTTCCATTTTGTATTATCTTCCATGCTTTTCCATTTTTTAATATGCATCACCCTTGGAGAATGTTAAAATTACTTTGTTTCTGTTTTTTCTGTTGTACTCAATAGGTTTGTGCAATTAAAGCTCCTGGCTTTGGAGAAAACAGGAAAGCCAACTTGCAGGACCTTGCCACACTTACTGGTGGCCAAGTTAGATCTCTTCATCTTTAAACCTCCTTTCTTAGGGTTTGATATGGTGACAAAGTATCTCTTTTTCGAAAGCCATCTAATTAATATTGATGTTTAGCTTTTGTGTTTTCACCGATGAATAAGTGAGGGTTTATCTATAATAATATTTAGTTGTAATGGTTATTATATCCTATGAAATTAAAATATATAGGTGATGCTTTTCTTTCTTGTACCATAACGCTGATAGTTGTTTCCCAATTAGGGGAATGTTCTTTCAGTATCTTTATATTTTGACTGTTGAATTAAGTAAACCTTGTTTTAGATGGATATTAATTTATTTAATTGAAATTTGAAATCAGTTCAAAAATGATGATTTTAATTGGGTTTCCCTCTACAGATGATTACGGAAGAACTTGGTATGAAGCTTGAAAAGGTTGAATATGAAATGTTTGGTACAGCAAAGAAGGTTGGTAATGAGTTTGTCCACTGATTATAGCATTTTGGGAGGTTATGTGTTATGGATTCAGAGCTTTTTCAATTATTACAATCTGGGTGGGGACCCAGCTAGACAAGTGTTTTTTTAGCATTGTTATGTTTAAGTTTTATCTGGTTATGGTGGTGATAGGTAACTGTATCCAAGGATGATACAATTATTCTTGATGGAGGTGGTGACAAAAAGAGCATAGAGGAAAGATGTGAGCAGGTCTGTCTTGACAAGAGTGCAATATGTATGCTGCTCTTTAAATGCTATAATATTACCTTTTACATGTATTATAATTTGTTTTTCATTTGTGAATCTGAAAGTGGCCAATTCATGCACATCCTTTATTAACTGTGTAATCATCATGGCAAGCAGATTCGGGCTGCTATTGAATCAAGCACATCAGACTATGACAAAGAGAAGTATCAGGAGAGGTTGGCAAAACTTTCGGGAGGAGTTGCTGTTCTTAAGGTTTTGAGTTAACTTGACTTCTTTTAATTTGATGTTCAAGTACAGTTATGTATAGAAGAATAACAAGAAGTTAATTTTTATTTATAGTTTTATCATTCCTGCTTTTCTTTTGTAGATTGGCGGAGCCAGTGAGGCAGAAGTTGGGGAGAAAAAAGATAGAGTTACAGATGCTTTAAATGCCACAAAGGCAGCAGTGGAAGAGGGTATTCTGCCAGGTAAAAAACATCATGTCAATAGGGGTATACTATTCTTTAACACACAAATGTGGTTACTTATGATAAAATAACAGCTTTTGAGTAAAGCAATGATTGCTTATTTCAAGCTTAAAACATCTATTTCTGCAGGTGGTGGTGTTGCCCTTTTATATGCATCAAAGGAGCTAGATAAACTTCAAACTGCTAACTTTGACCAGAAGATTGGAGTGCAGATTATTCAGAATGCAGTGAAGGTGTGAGATGCAATGCCCATTTGAAGTTTGTAATTTGATAATGTTTTGTATGGCATCTACAATTAGAATTCTGATTCTGGATGTTGAATATTCTTGCAGACTTGTGCATATACTATTGCAGCAAATGCTGGCGTGGAGGGTGCTGTAGTGGTAGGGAAGTTACTGGAGCAAGATAATATGGATCTTGGTTATGATGCCGCCAAAGGTGAGTAGAGTATTCAATATAGTTTAAAAAAAATGATTCTGAAGAAAAATATTCATTTTTTAACAAATCTTTAATTCATTTTTTAAGTGAACATTTGGGTTTATATAATGTAACTGATGTTTATAATGAGTCCAGTAAAAGGAATTTTCTGCTTTTGGACCAGGTGAATATGTTGACATGGTTAAGGCAGGAATTATTGATCCCTTGAAAGTAATTAGAACTGCATTGGTTGATGCTGCAAGGTAAGAATGTTTTTCTATTATGTTGCCCTTGGATTGTGAACATCTTACTTAGTGATGATTTTCTGACAGCATTCTGGAGTGTAATGTGCTATTTACATACAAATTGGTAATCTAAGGGTATCGTTGGTTCCATGGTTTCTGGTATTTGCAGTGTCTCCTCACTGTTGACAACAACTGAGGCAGTTGTTGTTGAAATCCCGAAGGATGAGAGAGATGTTCCAGCTATGGGTGGTGGTGGCATGGGCGGTATGGATTATTAATAAGATTGTTCCTGCACAGTGCCTCTAACATACTGTCCTGGAAACTAGGGTTAGACTTACTGCAGGTTATATAGATCTGTTGCAGCTTTTTGACCTTTTCATTTATACCTAGAGCATTATTATCCCCTCATTGGGAATTGATTGAAAAGTTTGTGAGTGAAGTGCCCTGCAACTGCTCCATTGCAACTTTCTGCAGGGAAAGAAATGTAATCAAAGAGGAAAATTTTGTTAATTTATCTTAAGATAAAGCTGACTGATTCGGGACTTGATCATATGCAGTGCAATGTTTGTCTGGTTCTTTTTGTGGCTTTAAAAAACTATGCCTTGATTGGTTATCATTATGCCAATGTGAAACACTAACATAGTTGAGTGCTTACATTTTAAAGTTAATTTCTCTATTTGCTTAAACATACATATTTTTTGAATAAGTGTGCTGCTTTTCTGTGAGTTTGGCACATAAATTATACTCAGTAGACGCTTTATACTTATAAAACTGTGTATCAATTGTGGCATTAGTACTGAAGATGGTTTTTGTGTAATTCACGTAAAGCTGTGGAGTAGTGATGAAAATGGTTACAAGATACACGTTCTGAAGAGGATTATCACGAAATTCATGGAAATCTGGAGTGATGATGAAAAGTAGGTGCAGCAACAAAATGCAGGAGAAAATTCTTAAAATTAAATTGGGAAAGCAGTACGTTCTCTCAAAACAGTTTTAACTTTAAGCTTAGACGCCAGAGGGTAAGGTTTCTAGGTTATGATACCTTGCGCTAATGACATCAAGGGTAGGATAGATATAAAATGTTTTTTGAAGTTTCCATTTGTTCTAAACAGAAGCTGGTAGATGCTGGGTTCCTGGTACAGTATGTTGTGCATTCTGGGATGAAATTGTGCAAGGGCACTGGGACGAGATGGTTTTTTGGGAGTGCATTTATTCTGAAGCAAATACATTGTTTTGGGCATCTTTTTGATGCACCAATGGTTGTGTTGCTAGCCTGTTTTGTTTATACTATGCAATATTTCATCTTACAGGAATTTGTGGTGCACCCTAGCAAGCGTGAGAATTGTACTTCCAGACAATGAACTCTCTTGTGAAGGTCATTGCAGATCTTATAATGATGTTAAGAGATGGGAAAGTGACAAGGAGTGGAGTGTTGATCTTGAATTTAAAAATTTTGTGCGGATCTATTGGGATGATTTCGGTAATAGTGGTTCCCAAGAACCCATCTGGTTCACTTAGCAGTCATTTGAATGGTTTGCAAGAGTGCTTGCCCAAAGTTTTGTAAAGTGGGTAGCAAGTTAATTGGGTTTGATTGTATGAGTAGTATGGGATGGGGACCTCTACAAAAAAAATGGTGCTTCACTTGTGAGAATCATCTAAATGTAATGAATGTTAGGTGGATCATACAGTCAGGATAGATGAGTTAATTGGAACTACTTGTCATGAACTAGAGGTCAATGCAGATTGACTAGAAACTAGTATTTCAAGGAAATTGATTAAAAACTACAATAGAACTTTGGTGCACTTCGTTAACACAACTTACAAATGTGTCACATAATTTGGAACATGGAACACTTACAAATGTGTTGCATAATTTGAAACAAGGAACACACCATTTACATGAAAATGAATGTACTAGCGAGCTCTTTAATGAATAGTTTAAAAAGCACAGCCCTTGTATGTTAATTACATGAAAATGAATGAACTAGGGGGGCTCTTTAACGAATGGTTTAAAAGATGCAACCTTTGTATGCCATTTACATGAAAATGAATGAGCTAGGGAGCTTTATAATGAATGGTTTATAAGGTACTACTGCAGAAAACTTTGTAAATTAAGTAGCAAACTAAGTAGATTTGATTGGAGAAATATCGTGATTAAATGAATTTGGGTTGGAATGGTATTGGTATGGGTAATCTATTGGAAAGTCTTAATGCTTTATTTACACGAGCTTTACCTAAATATAATATTTTTAATTATAAAAGAGGTCTGTAAGACTAATATTCATAAAATATGAGGTAATACAGAATAACTCAAAAATATATAATAAAATTTATATAATAGTTTAAAAATTTAATTTAATACATTGTATAAACACCAATCAATTGAATTAAAAAAATCTAAGGTGCAAGGTTTGTTATTTGGGGATAGTCTAGTCTCTGCTGTTTAGATTTGTAATGAGTAGGTTAAGATCTAGATGCATCAGGAGAAATAGATTCAATCTGCGTAATACTTAAAAGAGAACATGAAGACAAGACAATAATGGTAACAGCTGGAGATATGTACTACATGTGCCTTAGCTAAAGCAGCTTAACATTAACCTTGAGCATTTCTTATCGTAGTAGTCTTAAGATCCATCATTTGATTTTTCAATATGGTGGCGGATCGTATGCTTTTCCTCGTTTGTACCATGCTTGGTATTGGAAATTAATTCCTGCTAGTGAAGTGGAAGTGGAAATATGACAGATTTATTTTAAATTTTGCTCAAAAAGGGTTAAATGGTTAGTTATTTTGTACTCAAGGTATTTTAAATATATTTATTTAAAAGATATAAGTTAAATAAACATTTTCATATAATATTTTAGAATGTTTTTTTAGATAGATGTATTTAAGATAAAAAATATATAATTTATTTTATTATAAGTGCGTAGCTATTTTCTAAATAAGAAATTTATTAATAAAAATATAAAAATTGAAAAAAAATCAGAATAATAAATTTGTAATTGATGAAAATAAATTATTACTTTTAACAAGTTATTTTATTTGTCTATATGAATTTTAAATACTAATATTTATTTAAACTACTATGAATATACAAATAGATACGTAAATAGATGAAAAAGTCTCAAAGCTATTTTGTTTACTTAATTTTTTTTTAGTTTATTTTAGAACTATTTTATTTATTTTTATATTATATATAGAGAGATCAAAAACATAAGCCCCAAGGCACCAGGGAACGAAAAGTACGGCTCAAGAGAGGCAAGGCCTCACATCAAGAGCACACAGAGAACAGTAGTACAAAAAATATATATACAACCTATGCACAGCACGAAGAGAAGCTGATACAAAACATAGCAGCCACTAGCATAAAGTTACATCGATGCTATCAACCCAAGCCACCCAACCCAAGGCGCCTTCCATCCAGGCAATGTGCTTGGTCTCCTGAATCTGAGCCAACATCAGGACCTATTCCTTGTTAACATTCCTGTTCTTCTTCACTTCTTGGGTCAGGATCTTGCATGTTTTCTCAAAGAGCTGCAGATTGTCCATAGTCTGCCTCCAAGCATAACCTCCTTGCATCTCGTATATGAAGAACGTGGCGGAGCCATTTTTTAGGAACCTTTTGAGCTTCTCTTTTTCAATCAACATAGTAGTGCGGACCTGCAAAATTTTTTTAAGGTAGACGAGTTTTCGAAAAGACTCAGTAAGAATTCTAGGATTACTCTGAAATCTCTCTTCATTTCTACATTTCCAGATTTGCCACAAAATCCCCGAGGAGAGGATTTTCCAAAATAAATTAGTATCATGTTTCAAGCCAACGATATGCCCGGTAATAATCTCAAAGATGTTAAAGAGAGAAGGATACATAATGCCAAACATCAGCCAAATCTCTTTAGCAAAAATGCAGTAAAAAAGAATGTGTCTACCAGTCTCGGGTAACCTGCACATGGGACAAACATCAGTACCAAGGGGATCTTTTCTGATAGGGAGTCTATCAAGAATAACCAGCCAGTTAAAACATTTAATCTTAGGTTCAGTAGGACCTTTCCAAAGATTTTCAAACAAGTTCTTCCACGCACGGGTGTCTAAAGAAGAGTACCAGACCTTGTTAATGTGATCTATAACGGCCTCAGAATGCCCAATAGTGTTATAAATGTTTTTGGCTTTGATTTTGTTAAGCACAGTCCCATCAGGCCACTTGATGCTTAAAAATCTGTGGGAGTCAATTTGACAGGAGGTTGGGAGATTTCTGGTGGCTTTGCGGATCATACTGTAGGTTTTCTTCTGGGAGCCAGGAAGGTTAAATTTGTTACTGAGAACCTCCCAGTCTATTAATCTGTCATGCTCAAATAAGTCAACCAATTGGGAGATGCCTTTGCTGTTCCATTGCCTAGCCGAGCAGCCCTGAGAGAGGGCGAGGGGCTTGCCAGAGTAATTCAGGTTCCCCCAAATGGACCTTTCACCATAAAGATGGGCATCATCATGGAAGGACCTGTTAGTTATAAAACGTTTCACAAAATTCCAGGCTTTCCAGATGGATCTAAAAATAGTAGATCCTTGCACATTCACGGGAAAATCACCAAGGACAAGATCATTAAAAGGAAGATTCTTCCAAGACTTAGCTATCTTGGGGATACCTCTCTCAATGTTATTTCTAACCAAGACCTTCCAGGGATCATCACCATCAAGAGAGTGGAAGATCCACTTGGCGGCCAGGGCAATCCCCTGGAGCTTAAGATCCTTCAAGCCAAGCCCCCCAAGGAGTTTGTTGGTGTGACACCATTCCCACTTGACCGCATGCATTTTGTTCTTGCCTTTGCCATCAGACCAGAGAAACTTCCTAATCTCTTTTTGGATTTCATAGATTTGATAGTTACTGAACATCCAAGCTGAGGAGTAATAGATATTATAAGATGACAGAATTTTCTGGCAAACCTGCACTCTGCCGGCCAGCGACAGGGCCCTGTTATGCCACTTATGGAGCTTCTTCACAATCTTGTCTTTGACCCAGAACCACATATCTTTAAGGGAGGGGTCGATGGAGAAGGGAATACCAAGATACCTCACTATCTTGTTAGGGCCACCCCATTGAAAGTTATAGCTCTTGAACCAGATGGGTGGCTGCTCAACCCACCCAAGGCAGACAGACTTAAGGTGGGAGAGGCGGGCGCCCGAGATTTTGCAGAAAATGCTGAGTTTGTGATAAAGGGTTTCGAAGTTGTCAGCCGTAGCCTCAAGGAAGATCGCGGTGTCGTCCGCGAACTGGCAGTTAATGAGCTCACTGTCATTGGGAAGAGATATACCTTTGACAGCCGGGGAGACAGAATTATCTCTAAGGATGTAATAGAGGGCTTCAGAAGCGATCACAAACAGGGTAGGGGCCAAGGGGCACCCCTGTCTGATGGATCTTTCAAGAGGAAAGGAGTCAGTAAGGTAGCCATTCACATCGACCTGCGCGAAGGCATCTTTGAAAAGATTTTTCACATAATTGCAGAAAATACTGGGGAAACCAAAGGCTTTGAGCATCATGGAAATGAAATTCCACTCCACTCTGTCGTAAGCTTTCTCGAAGTCCAGAAGGAACATGACAGAGTCCTGTTTAGAGACACGGGCCCAACTCATGGCTTCCTAGCCGGTAATCAAATTTTCCAGGATATATCTCCCTTTTATAAAACCCGTTTGAGTAGGGCACACAAACTTGGGCAGAATATCTTTAATCCTGAGGGCCAGAATTTTGGCAAAAATTTTATAGGAAACATTGAGGAGAGTAATAGGTCTCCAGTTCTTGATGAGCGCTTTGTCCCCATCCTTGGGGAGCAGTTTGATAATTCCCCTGTTAATAGAAGATCCCAAGGAACCCGTAGCAATGGCCTCAGAGTAAATATCCAGCAGGTCATTGCAAATCCAATCTATATTGGCCTTGTAGAACTCAATAGGCAGCCCGTCCGGGCCAGGGGCCTTGTCATTATTAAGCTCCTTAATGACATTTTCAATTTCTTCAAGAGAGATCTCTTTGGACAGCTGATTAGCTTCAATCGCGGAGATCCTATTGGGAATGAGAGAACGGATCTGGTCTCTCAAGAGGGCAGCATCCTCTGAATCCTCAGAGGTGAAAAGGTTGCGATAGAAACTGGCAAAGGCCTTCTTGATATTATCCGGATCATTAATTTCAATGTTATCAACAACAAGTCTTTCAATATTCTCATTAGAATGCTTTTGTTTGATGAGGTTGAAGAAGAATTTGGAGCCTCTGTCCCCACACATAAGCCAGTGAGCACGGGATCTGACCATGGCACCCTTGACCTTGACCTGTTGATGTTTTCTAAGGGCATCTTTAGCCTTCACAACTTGCGAGATAAGCTCACAATCGGTAGGGTTGGCCTGGATATTCCTTTCTGCAATTTGCAGATCAGAGGACAACTTCTTTTCAACAAACCTAAAGTCTTTAGACCTTTTTTGCCCTAAGGTCCGCAAGAGATTCTGCCAGGAAAGCAGATTCAGATTCCATCTATCTAAGTGAGACATGGCAGGGAAATTTTTCCTGTTTAAGATGCTAATGATACGGATGGCGCAAAGGGTGTCTTCATCACTGAGCAGATTAGTATTAAGAAAGAATTTGGGGTGGGGTCTTTCGCAAGGATAAGGGGAGCTATTGATCCTGATACAAGAAGAGATAGGGTGGTGATCGGAGAGAGAGGTGGGGGTAACCAGGACCGTACGACCAAGATTATCAGGGAGAAAGGAGAAAAAGTTCTTGCTGGCATAGAAACGGTCAAGCCTTGAGTAAATCCTAAAGGGGGGCTGCTGGAAATTACACCAGGTATGCCATAATCCGGGGTGAGAGTCCTTAGCACCGGATAAAGGATCAAACAAATGTTTGGAACTTAACATCTTGCACCATTGCATTTTTTCAGAATCTTTCCAGGCAAACGGCCGGCCACCCAGTTTGTCATCCTGAGATTCAACCATGTTGAAATCTCCCCCAACAAGCCAAGGAATGTTAGGGAGAGCGGTTAACCAGTCCCAGAGACAAGCTCTCTCCTTGCAATCATTCGGGGCATAAACAAAACAAATGCCAAATATAAAGTTATTGACGTTGAGAGTGACCCAAACCGCCCTGTTGCAGGGGGAGGAACCATTACCAGAGATAAACTTGGCCCATTTGTTGTTAATTAGAAGTGCAACACCCCCCTGCCTCTAGGGTGGTTGGTAAAAACTTTAATAGCATTTTTCCAAAGAAAATTGAGATTGACATCCAAGATGTATCCAGTGGCCTTTATTTCCTGCAGCATGAGGAAGTCCAAAGATTTACAGGTTTCAAGGAACCGCTTAATGATCCACTTTCTGTCAGGGGATTCAAGCCCCCGAATATTCCACGAGATACAATTCATTGGGGAGTAAATAAGGAGGGAACGCTGAGTTCAGGTGTACCTGCCAATGAAGCCACCGCAATGGCCTGGGAGTCACCCGTTTTTTTCTTTGAGGGGTTTTTATTTTTGGAACCTAAGCGTCTCCCTCTTCGCTTGGCCATGGGAAGGGCATCTCTACCATCATCGTCATTCTCAGAATCCTCATGAGATACATACTCCAGATCAACAGAATGTTTATGAGTGAGAGAGGTCGAAGCCTCAGAAAAATTATTGGCCGGGATGATTTCTAGCATACAATCATCACCAAGTTCACGAAACACTTTAGGAGGGAATCTTATGGAAGGGGGCGGGTCCTGAGATCTGAAAAAACATTCCAACATATCCGAAGCTGAAGGGGTAGGGCTGGGGAGCGATTCTTTAGGCTCGGACACGACGGAGTTGACGGTGACAGGGTAGGACTGAGAGCAAAGGGTTCGAGAACCATCCGCTTCAGTATTGGTTTGCTTATTGGCCCTTCGTCGTCTCTTGTTAGAAGTTTTAGCAACCGCAGTGAAGCCGACATTAGGAGCATTATCCACGGGAGGGAAGGGGTCACCCTGGAGCCCAGAATGAGGGGGAGCAAAGGCGGAGGATGGGTTGCAAGGCGCCAAAGGGGGGTCGAGCTTTGCGGGTGGCTCAGACGGAGGGGCATTCTCAACTTTCATATCCGGGATAGGGTTCCCAACGGATGGTGAACTGCTGGGGTGCGGGGTTTTGGCGGGCAGGGGTTTCTTCTTTATGATAGGGCAGTCTCTCCTTAGATGCCCTTCCCTTCTGCACAGAAAGCAAGCGTTTAGACCCCCTAGAATATCAACGGGGCACACAAATTTGTCCTCCGAAATGCAAATATTGATTTCAGGGGGGATTTCAAAACCAGGGTTCAGAGAAATAAGAACTCTAGCATCCATGTGAGGGACCAGTCTAACGGTATCGTCCATGCGGATGACCTTACCGAGAGGTTCAAGCAACTGCGGGAGAAACCGCCATAAGAAAGGTGGGATCTGTTTGATCACAATCCAACGCGGGGCCGAAAGCGCGAGGACTTCCTCATGAATGGCTTCCGGCGACCACGCGATGGCGCGGAAAGAGGTATTTCCGACGGTCCAGTATTGTTTCTTGAGAATTTCCATTTGGGTTTCATGGGAGGTGAAAAAAATAACAAACAATCCTTTCTGAATCTGTCTACAGAATGAAATATGAAAGCCAAGCTTCAAGTTCCAAAAATTATGAAACCAATCATCCATAAATTTCCTTGGCGGACATTTATCCAAATCGACAGCAGAAAAAAAGATAGCAGAACTTTTGAGTCTATTTTTCTCCTTACAAATTTCAGCAAGCATTTCGGGATTAGGAGAAATAGAGAGGGATGTGGGAGCAACCCCACAATTCTTACCTTCTTCGGTGGTTTCATTAGGGTTAGCAATGGAAAACCTCGCACCCGCGTCGATGGAAACCCCAGCTTTCGCCACCGCCTCAGAGAACGTTTTGGGTCTCGACTGCAGAGGAGAAGACTCGGGAATGTTTGGGCTAACGTTGTCAGACGCCATAAATGTTAGGGGAGCCACCGGAGGGGGGTTAGGGGGTACGGCCTCTGCCGAACAACAGAGAGAAGAGGATGACGATGATTTTAACATAAATGCTCATAAACACCTAACCTACGCAGGAAAGAACACACCTGGTATGCCGCCTTAACCCGGATTTCAAGGATCACGCAATTTCGCATCAGCGCCGAATTCGTATCAATTCAAATATCACGAACATAATAATTAATATTAATTACACAATTTAATAATCAATTTTATTTATTACATATATAAATGAACACATAATTTAAATATTTTTAATGGCTATTATTGATAGTAAATTATTTTGATTTTGTATGTAACTTCTAATTTTAGTTTTGGAAACGTCCTTATCATTTATTTTATGGTTCTATTTTATTTTTACTTCAAAAAGTGTACCAAATCTTATACATTTATATACTAATATTTTAATAGTTTCATTTGTAGGTATTAATATGTATTTTAAAATTTTGTTGTTTTCTATATTTTATAAATAAAATATTAATTCTAAATAATTTTTCATTTTCTTTTAGAGCCACGACATTAGATGTTTGTCTCCCTTACAACCATTGTGTAATTAAATGTTATCATAAAAATAAATAATTTAGATATTAGAGCTGGGTTAATAGATGTATAATAGTAGAGTTGGGTTAATAGAATGTTGATTTTAGAAATTAAATGCAAAGAAAAAGTGTATTTAGCTATTGAATTAATAATACAATATTGATCTTGACAATTTGCAAAATTCACTTGTCATAAGATAAAAAAATGACCTTGTAGTGTAGACCATCCTTGAACTTTGCACGAATTTAAAACTTTCTATGGGTTGATTTTGTGGCCCAAGATTGATCTCATATAGTGTGGATATGATGATTGGGGTACAAATCAAATCTAGCCAAATGTAAATTATTATGATTTTAGTTAATTGTGATTCTTGCTTCTTGTTTTGATAAAGTAAACATTTTCAGGGTGCTGTACCCTTCACATAGAGCCACATGGCCCAAAAGAGTTCAAGATCAAAAAAACATCAAAAAACACCAAGCCAAAAAAACAGACACAATAGACTAACAACACATAGACAAACAACGAACGAGTAGTAGACTAGCTGGCATCTTCCCAGTTCTTGGACAGGAGATGAACAACATCATCTCCGACCCATTCCTGACGGTCTTCAATCTTCTTCATGTCCATCTCATCCTTCATTACCACCGACAGGGTACTAGTGACACAATGAACCAACTTGACCGTGAAGCAGGTCAATCCACATAAGTTTTTGTCTAGTTTATCCATTCATTCTTTCAGCACACAGAGCTCCTCCCCGCCTCCTGCAATGTAGTCGGGATCAACTAGCTCAACATCTAGCGGTTCCGAAGACAGAGGCCGAAACCTCCTTCTGAACTTTTCCCATGTTAGGAATGAAGCTAGGACCTCTAGCATGCTCCCCTTCCTCATCCTCTGACACCTATTCAACCCGACTATCTTTGCTGTCTGATAGCTCTTCTTCAGTATCCAAATCTTTTACCTGCACTTTTTTCCTGTTCTTGGCCAGCCTACCAGAGCGCCGAATGATGGCATCACAACCAATAACCACCATCTCCGCAACCACCGTATCTCCCAACGAGTCCTTGCTCACCACATTTTTCCCTTTGCTCAGAGGCTCCTTCAAGCTTTTACCTTCCTCCTTGCCTTTCTTTTTCAGGGCGGGCTTGCTAGTAGTCTTAGCGGGGGTTGACTTGAGTTCACACAGACTAGCTGCCACACTCGTTTGTGCCACTTCCTCATTCCCCTTAAGCTTTTTTGCAGCAGGTTTGAGTTTTTGCGAGTTAGCAGGGATCGGGTGATTTTTCTTGATAGGGCCTTTGGATTCGGCTGGAGATAAGTTGGTCATAGTGGGAGGCTCAATCTCTTTAATGCGGACATTCGAAATGGGTTTTGGCGGGCATAAAGCAAGATGTAAGTGGTAGAATCTCAAAATAAGACCCTGGTGGAGCGACAAGGGAGTAGGGTCATTAGGATTCAGAGTAGCAGCCTCAACACATTTTTCAACATAATTTTCAAGGTCCATAAGCAAGAAAAAAGGAAAACTTAACAAAACTTTATGCCTGAGGTGATTCAACAGAGGGAAATGGTAGAAGTAATGGGTTTTGTACCTACCTTCCAGCGTCACATATTTCATCAAGGCAAGGCACACCTGGTTCCACGGTTGAGGGAGAGCCTCTCATTCAAACCCAAACTAGTTGCACACCGACACCTCATTCCCCACAAAAAAATTGTTCATACTTTCATTATCCTGGGTTTTAGTGTGCTTCAGATGCTTCATACCAGTACACTGGAGACCCGTCACCTGTGGTATCACTTCCTCATCCACAACAAAGGAAATGCCACCCATAGTCACATGTCGATCTTTCCATGAGTTGACAAACTGAGCAGACAAATTAGGGTCATGGCCCACAAGTCTCTCCATAAGAGAAGCGAGACCACCTTCAACACAAATGTGCCAGACAAGTGGATCCTTGCGAAATTTGCTATAGTTATCCAGCTTTGTCCGTACCATATCACCTCCCATAATGTCTCTGCACACAGGATAACTAGGAACCCTGAGAAAATAAAAGGTTAGAGATAATAGAAAGGTGAAAAATCACCCGCACATCAAGGAATTTAAGCCATAAAAGACAGTCTTTGATAATCAAGCCTAAGGACAGGGCACACACATGAGTAAGTAATTTCCCAAAAGCAATCTTAGCGGAAACATAAATGAGGATCTCCTCACACAATCGGCTAAGCAAGTAGGACATGAAAGGAAGGGAAGGATTGCCTTCCACGTAGAAGATGCATAGAAATCTAGGCAAGATGGCCACGGGGCCAAAATTAGAAATATCTAAAGTGATAGCTTTTAGGGGCGGGCCAAATTTAGTTATACCACAAATGATAGCTATAAGACGCAAAGCCAAAATAACGGACAATAAAAGGCCAAAAAGGAGTTGTATCTCATAATTACAAGTCACATCAAAATCAAAATCAAAGAACTTGGGAATACGATAGCTTAATAAGATCCCCAGAAGGAGATTATGTAAGGTATGGTCCAGCTTAGTATTAATCATCAAGTCCTTGTCGCTGATGTGTAAGGATTGATATTATTTGAAAATAGCTTGAGAAAATTATTAAATCGTGAGGGTTCATGTTCTCCTTAATCAACCCCTTTGAATGACCAATGTTATGATCTTGGACAAATGTTAGTGGATAGAAAATAAATGCGCAAGCAGTCTAAATGTAAATTTTGATGCAAGTACTATTCCATTTAGGAACTCCAAATCTATATGTTCTTGAAAATGCTCCTTATAATGCAAATAATTCTTATTTTTTGGGATGTGAATTGTTTCCCAAATGGATGTCACTAATTATGAACCCATAATTAATAAATATACAAAATGTGCAACAAGTCGGCTCCCAACAATTATGAGGAAAGGTCGAGAGTTGACACATGGAATTTCAATTTAGATATATCATGTGAAATTGTTAGAGTAATAATGCATTAGCTAATAATTAATTAATCTTTGATTGATTATTAGTCTAATTTATTCTCATGCACTTGAGCTAAATTGAGTGTTTTTCTATTAACTAGAGTGAGCTTTTATTAGATCATTCTGTCTCATCACATAGGATATTGACATTTGTCATGATCTAATCCCCTTATCGTTTAGGGTTGCTCTTATAAATCACCCACCCTCATTGTATTATCTAAAGATCTCCTTGAGGACTCTCGAGGTTCATTCTGTAAGTTTTTAGTTGATGATATAATAGATTATTCTTTCCAACTCTCTTGCATGGGAGGTGTTTTCGTTTGTTGTTTAATCCCTCATCTTGTGTTTATTCATAATTCTAACATGGTATTAGAGCATGGATTCAACAAAATCCTCAATTTTTGAGGGTTTTCTTCAACTAGGGTTACAGGGCTTTAAATCTAGAATCTTCATTTTTTTTACAAATTTTGGAGTTGGGCAATTTTTTGGTGCACTTTGGTGCAAAAAAGACCCCATTGTTACATTTAGGAGGTCGATTTGATGAATTTTGACTATAAATTTATTTTATTCCACTGTTGAGAGCTTTTGAGGTAAATGTTTTGTATAGGGACGTGTACAACCCTTGTACAACCATACTTGTATGGTGAATTTAAAAGATTCTAGATGTTTTGGGGTATGTGGTACCTTGCTTTTTGTGCAACCCTATTGGGTTTTGTGGCCCACACATGGATCACATGATAGTTTTGACTATTGGTGACCCTTTACAATCGTTGATGGCCCTGTTAACTAGAATGACTCCCCCGATGACTTGCCATTTATTGGTGCACCAAATTGTTGAACACACCTAAAGACTAAGAGAGGGTGGTGAATTAGTCTACACAAAAACTTAAACCCTTTTAGAACTTGAATTCCTCAGCACAATACAAACTTCAAACTCTTAAGCAAATCATATCAGTAGAAAGATATAGTAGTTTAAGCTCTTAACAACTTCAACACGATATAGCAATTCTAACTCTAACTAGATCAACAACAATGATAAAAGAGACAAGAACACACATCCACAAGATGACACCAGATTTACATGGAAAACCATATGAGGGAAAAACCACAGTGAGAGTTAACTCACAATATAAAGGCTCATTGCCAAAAAGGACTTGTAAACCAAGGCTCACTACCTCAACACATGATACAAAGGACTGCATCAAACACAACTTTAGGAGCAAGATACAAGGACCTGATGAGATTCAATCTTAGAGAAGGATACAAAGATTTAGAGAAAGATTACAATGTTTGTCAACATAACACTTGTTGACTGAGGCATTATAACACATCTGATTCTATCTTTCACATATTCACACTTCTTTTGTGAGATATTCAAATACAACCCACACTTTCTTGTTCACACACTTAAACTCTCATCCAATTTGTTGCATCTAGAATGATCTTGCATTTATATCCATCACAACTCTTCAAAACCTCAATTAGGTTAGCTAGGAAGAAGAAAAACAATGAATTCAACAAGTCGGCCATCAAAACATAATATGGTCCTATCTCGAAGATTGAGAGGAACAAAAAAAATTTAACACATCTTCCAATGTGATCCAAAACAATTCACATCCTGGCACACGTCAATCTAAGTTGGCATCAAAGGAAACATGTAGATGGAGCATGAAGCACATAACCAGTCGACCCAAAAACATACTTCTAATTGAATTTTCTCAAAGCGGTTCTAATCAAGATAGGTCAAGACCCAAATATAACTTAACACATCTTCAAATGCTAGTGTAGACCTCCAAGTACATGACACAAGAAAAAGAACAAGCCCTATTGGCTAGATATCCACACATAACCCAAAAAGTCAACTCAAGACACAATGTAGCACCAAGGAAACCAATCAACAACATGTAGATCACATGGGGATGTTCCATGAAAATCCAACAACATTTCCAATTTTTTTTTTATATTGTCATGCCACTAGCAACCACCACAAACCAAACAAGAACATAATACTTTATCTTAGAAACATAGAATTCTCAATCATGAGATATGACATTATCAAATTAACTTGCAAGACACTTCAACACATGAAATTGGAATTGAGATACTACACAAACATTGATAACACATCCACCAAGTTGCAGGAGTAGAGACATCAATGCAGAGAAATGCAAAGCATTTTCTGGACCAGTCCAAATAACCAACAACGCTACCAACCTTCTGCAATTCACAAAAATCTCCTTGGCAACACTAGTGACCTAAAAATATAGGAGTGCAACATCCACATAAAACTAAATTTGGATTCCAAACCACAAGACCATGCCTTCAACAATGGAGGAATGTGGAGCATTCTCCCAAACAAACTTTAATGCAACTTTTAGGAACATAACCTTTCAAGAACTTGCGGAGGCCAAGACTTTCTTCCAGAAGCACATGCTTGATTAGGAACATCAGGAGAGAGCATAAGACACACTGTAGACCTTCAAAAACATCTATCCATTTTCAACAATACTTCTAATCCTCATCTTAATATATCATTATGAAACCAACTCTACTGACAAAAACTATGCTCAATACCTCTTTGAATACTATCAGACTAGGCATGACATCGAAACATGAACTTAAAAAACAACACCATACATTCGATAAGACATGACATCAAACCATGAAATTTATAAACCACACCATACATCAATGTTATCCCAAACGAAATGTTTTCAACAATGACAACCAATGCCATCGATCTCCCCAACATCTCAAGTGCTGAAATCAATGACAATCACAACCAATTCACCAAGTGTTGTCACAACCTCACAAACATATGTAGCAAACATGACAACTACTACCAACAATATTACACAAATCTCCTCAAGTGTTGAAATCAATGACAACAATTGCCAACAATCTCCCCCTTTGGCATTGATGGAAACACACCTACTCACTCTCCCCCTTTGACATCAAGGATAAAGGGCCGTACATATTTGCAAAAAAATAAATGACATTATCTGTTTTCAAGGACAAAGGGAAAAATATCTTCAATTGAAGTAGCAACACATTCTCCCCCTTTGACCAACATCACTTCTTCTCAATATCTATGCACAATATTTGTACATTTGCACCGACTCCCCCTTACTACCAACTCCCCCTGAGAGGTAGCATACAACAATCTAGGAGAAAAGGATATGACATGAATTTATCCCCTTGGAAAAATGCACCATCTTATGCATCTAGTTAGAATGAGAGGTAATAACCCATAAATTTTGCCAGATATACTCAAAAGTATCCTTTGAAGGTGCCTTTGTGAAGATATTTGCAATCCAATCCTTGGTAGGCATATATTCCATTTTGGCTTCATGCTCTGCAACCTTTTCTCTCAAAGAGTGATACCAAATAGAGATGTATTTAGTCCTTGAATGCATTATCGGATTCTTGGAAATATTAATTGCACTTGTATTGTCACACAATATTGGAATGGGTTCATCATATACTACCTTTACGTCCTTCAAATTATGCTTCATCTTAAACACCTGGGTGCAACAAGATGTTGCAACAATGTATTTAGCCTTTGCTGTGGATAAAGAAATCGAGTCTTGATTTTTACAGAACCAAGAGACCAATCTGTCTCCCAAGAAGAATTCATTACACAACCTGCCCAATCAACATCAATATAGACACTTAGAGAAAATTTATTATCCTTTTTACACCACAAGCCATAATCTGGAGTTCCTTTTAAGTATTTGAATATTCTTTTCACTGCCTTTTCATGAGATTGCTTAGGATTAGCTTGAAATATGGAAACCAAACATACCACATGCATAATATCAGGTCTAGAAGCAGTTAAGTATAGTAAACCTCCAATTATGGACCTATAAAGAGTCTTATCAACTTTTAGAGACTCATCAAATTTTCTCAAGTGACAACCAATCACCATAGGATTACCCACTAGCTTAGAATCTTCCATCCCAAATTTCTTCAACATCTCCTTGACATATTTAGCTTGAGAAATAAAGATACCATAATCTTGCTAGATAATTTGAAGCCCAAGGAAGAAGGATAACTTACCAATCATTGACATTTCAAATTCTTTTTGCATCTCTTCTACAAATTTTTTACACATATCATCATCTCCACCAAAGATGATGTCATCAACATATATGACCACAATCAACAACTTGTCTTCCTGAGCCTTAATATACAAATATATGGATTACCTTTCTTGAACCCTTACTGAATTAGGTACTTATCCAATCTAGTATACCAAGCTTTGGGAGCTTTCTTGAAACCATATAGAGCTTTCTTGAGTCTGCAAACCATGTTTGAATCTTTTGATAAGTGAAAACCATTCGGTTGCTCAATATATACTTCTTCCTCTAGATCACCATTTGAGAAGGCTAACTTGACATCCATTTGATATACCTTGAAGTTCTTATGAGTAGCAAGAGTAAGAAACATCCTTATTTCCTTCATTCTGGCAACTGGAGTAGAAGTCTTCTCAAAATCAATTTCTTCAACTTGTGAATAGCCCTTGCAAACTAATCTGGCTTTTTTCCTTACTACACCATATTCATTCAGCTTATTTTGGAACACCCATTTTGTTCCTATCACATTCTTGTCAGTTGGTCTAGCAACTAATTTCAAAGTCTACTTCTTTTGTATTTGAACCAGTTCTTCCTCCATTGCCTTTATCTAATTATCATCTTTGCTAGCATCAACAAAGTTCTTGAGCTCAATTTTTGACAACAAACACAAATTTACTTGCTCACTGGTTCTTGCAAATTTTCTCTTCGTTTGTGTACCTTCATGTCTTTGTCTCCAATGATCTGATATGCAAAATGATTCATTTGGACATACTTTGCTGGAGTTTTGAGAGTCTTCACTAGTTCCAGTTCTTTCTCCTCTTTCTCTTTTACTTCTTCTTCAATCCAAGGAGGTATATCAGATCCTCAAACCTCTAGTTCTTGTGAGATCTCACACAAGTCTTCATCTACTTTGACATTTGTACTTTCAATAATCTTTCCCATCTCTTGTTGTAGCATATGTATACCTTTCTCTTGGTTGAGTAACCAAGAAAGATTCCTTCATCACACCTTGAATCAAACTTTCCAAGGTCTCCTTCATCTCTTCTAATGTAGCATCTGTTGTCAAAGATTTTGAAGTATTTAATAGTGGGAGGTATTCCATACCATAGCTTATAAGGGGTCTTAGTGCTATTGACCCTTAACTACACCCTGTTGAGAAAATAGACAACAGTATGAACTGCTTCATTCCAATACATATATGATAGAGAAAAATCCATCATCAGAGCTCTAGCCATTTCTTGAACAATCCTATTTTTCCTTTCCACTACCCTATTGCAAGGTGTGCGTCCTTGGTCTCCTTGTGCTGTGTAGCGCAACGCTTGGGTTTGTGACATTGCTTAACTGCCTCTTGTGGATTCATTCACTTTAACGGTTGTATCAGACATTAACAGGTTGATCTTTTGGTGCAAGGACAACCGTTTGTGCAACAATTGGTATCAGATCCTAGGTCACGGATTCAAACCCCTCGCTTACGTTGGGGGGATTGTTGCAAGGTGTGTGCCCTTGGTATCCTTGTGCTATGGAGCACAATTCTTGGGTTTGTGACATGTCTTAACCGCCTCTTATGGATTCATTAACTCTAGCAGTTCTATCAAGCATTAATAGGTTGATCTTTTGGTGCAACGACAATCTTCTGTGCAACCTACCCCATTTTGCTGAGGGGTTCTAGGAGTAGGAAAATGTATCCTAATTCCATGATCTTCACAAAAAATTTCAAATCCATTTGAAGTAAATTCACCTCATCTATTTGACCTTAAACATTTGATCTTAATATCCATTTCATTCTCATCTTTTCCTTTAAAATTATTAAACTTATCAAAGGCTTCTAATTTCTCTTTTAAGAATGTTACCCAAGTCATTCTAGTGTAATAATCTATAATCAATATAAAATAACTTTCACCTTGTTGACTCCTTATCCTTGTAGGTCCACATAGATCAACTCCAATGGCCTTGAAACAAAGCACTCCTTGCTTTTGAAACTAGTCTTTGTTTGCTTCCCCATTTGACATTCTTTGCACAATGCGTTTGTAGGCTTGATTATCTTGGGCATATCTCTCAGTGCATGAGAGGAATTGATCTTCACCATATTGTCAAAGTTGATGTGACCCATTCTTTTGTGCCATAACCAAAATTCTTTGGACTGAGCTAATAAGTAGATCCTTCTATTAGCCTCCTTTAGATGATAGACATTACCACTTGTCCTTGTTCCTTCAACAACTAGTCTTCCAGATCCTGCCTTTCTTATCTCACAACCATTATGAAAAGTAAGGTTGTATCCCTTGCTCCACATTTGGTTGAAATTGAGAAGATTATGCTTCAGACCTTTGACATAAAGGACATCTTTAGTTCTATTCTTTCCATCAATTGTTATATCACCTTTTTCACAGATTTGTACTGACTTGTCATCACCAAAATTAATAGCTCCGCCATTAACCTTCTTGAGATTGATGAAATTTCATTTGTCACTAGTCATGTAATGAGAAAAACCACTATCAATTAACCAAGCATTTTCCTCTTCCTTTGTATAAAAGGCATTCCATACTGCCATTGATCTTTCATTGACCTTATTGCTTTGCAAGGTACCAAACCTGTTACATTCTCTAAAATTGTTCGTTTTACTTTCCAAATCCATAAATAGATTTTCATCATTTGAATCATTATCTTCATCTCCAGAGGAACAATTTCTCTCCCTCTTTTGATTTCTTCTCTTTTTGTTATCATCAACGGATTCTTTATAGGAACATGTAGATGCAAAGTGACCAATTCTTCCACAATTGAAACATTTGAAAGGTAACTTACCTTTGTACTTGCCAGTTCCTTTCTTCAACCTTCTTACAAAGTTTGCTTCAACTTCATCAAAGTTATCATTTTGATCAGTAGCTTCATCTTTAATATTTTTGTTGGCTTTGAAAGCAACTTCCCTTTTTGGAACATCCTTGTCAAATTCTCTCATCTCAAAGGCCGTAAGAGCACCAAACATTTCATCAATTGAATATTGATCGAAGTCTTTAGACTCTTCAATGGCAGACACTTTATGACTATAAGATTTTGAGAGAGATCTCAAAACCTTCTTCACAATTTCATTCTCTTTTACTTCTCCACCAAGACCAGTGATGCCAGAGACAACTTCTTGTACCCAAAGCATATAACTTGCAATATCTTCATCTTCCATCATTCTTAGAGTCTCAAATCTACTTTTAAAGATCTACATCTTAGCTTGCTTCACTTTTGTGTCACCTTCATAGATACTGGTGAGCTTTCCCTAGAAATCTTTAGCAGAACTGCAATTCATCACTTTCAAAAGTTCTGAATTAGCTAATCCACACAAGAACATTCTTAGCTTTGGAATTGCACTCATATAATTTGATTTTAGCTGGATATGTTGGAGGAGTAGCATGAGAAACATAACCATCTTTGATTGATTGCCACAAACCAAACCCTAGAGAATTTAGGTGGCCTTCTATTCTCAGTTTCCAGAAAGCACAGTTAGTCCCATCAAACCTAGGACCCTTGTATGAACCATCATGTGCCATCTCAGATCTTTGCCTCAAGCGGTCAAGCTTTCTTCAAAGGAACTTGGCTTTAATAACAATTGTTGAACACACCCAGAGATTGAGAGGGGGGTGAATCAATCTACACAAAAACTTACCCTTCCAGAACTTGAATTCCTTAGCACAATAAAAACTTCAAACTCTTAAGTAGATTGGTAGAAAGATATAGTAGGTTAAACTCTTAGCAACTTTGGAAAGATATAGAAATTCTAACTCTAACCAAATTAGCAACAATGATAAAAGAGATAGGAACACACATCCACAAGATGACACCAGATTTACGTGGAAAATTCAATGGGTAAATGCACAAAGATGAGTCCACTTCTACTGGAAGTTTCAAAATTAGAAAAAACCTGAAATCGGGCAAAACGAAACAGGATCCTGTTTCGCTTTAGGGCCTTGAGCCAAAAAGGGATCCCGTTTCATAAAGGCTTAAAATTTTTAAAAAACCAAACGGGATCCCATTTCTAAAAAAATAAATTTTGGGCTCATTTTTGTTATGGGTTTTGGGTTGGAAAAAGAGGCTTGGGGAGCCGACCCTTAGCTTTGGACCTATTTTGACCTGCAACTTGAAGGTGATGTCAGTGTTAGTAGAAAAGAGTCACTTTGGACATATGTCTGAAGACCTTTTTGCAATTTTTTTTGATGAAATTAAAACCCATTATAGATGAGACTATGTAGATTCTAAATATGTAATTTTTTTTACAATAGAATTATTTTTTTCTATTTTTCAAATAATTTTTGATGAAACTAGTTCATAAACTTGAAATATCAAGGATTTTTGGTATTTTAATCTTTTTATTAAAATATTTTTTTGAAAAATGAATTATACGTAGGCAATCTTCAGATAATTCTTTTCAATTTGTTTTTTTTTTCAAAAAATAATAATTTTAGGTCATCTTATGCATGACACACGAGGATTTTTCAAAACAACAAATATGGCCAATAAAAATTAACAAAAAAAACATTACACAAAAAACATTTTTAGCATTCTTCAATGTGTTACAAATCTTTTCCCAAAAGGATTAAAAAAAATACGATTATTTAGGTCAAAATATGGATGATGTACACGTGGATGGTATGTTAAAAAAAGTGACTTTTAAATAGTGTTTTTTAGACATGTTGATTGAAAATTAATTTGTATCGTCTAGGTATTAAAATAAATTACATATTTGGAAACTAGACTCCAAGTACTACTTTTTATGATTTGTGAGTTTTTTTAAGATTCCATCTCTAAGTGCTTCAAATTTTAAGGTCAAATGTGACAAATTTTGAAAATTAGGGAAAACATTTCCATTTTTTGGCCAAAAAGTGGACTCAACTTCTTGCACACACCCCAGTGAGGGAAAAACCATGGTGAGAGTTAAATCACAATTTAAAGGCTCAATGCCAAAAAGGACTTACAAACCAAGGTTCACTACCTCAATGCAATATACAAAGCACTTGTGAAATTGAAGCAAACACAATTTTAAGAGCAAGATACAAGGACCTGTTGAGATTCACTATCTCAAAGTAGATACAAAGATTTAGAGAAGGATTACAACGTTTGTCAACATAACACTCTGCTGACTGAGGCGTTATAGCACATCTTATTCTACCTTTCACACATTCACACTTCTTCTGCGAGATCTTCAAATACAACCCACACTTGCACTCTAATCCACTTTGTTGCATCCAAAATGATCTTGAATTTATATCTACCACAACTCTTCAAAACCTCAATTAGGTCGGCCAGGGAGAAGATAAACAATGAATTCAACAAATCGACCATCAAAACATAATGCGGTCCTATCCCAAATAGAGAGGACCAAAAAGAAACTTAATAAATCTTCCCATGTGATCCAAAACAATTCACATGCTAGTGCATGTCAATCTAAGTCGACATCAAAGGAAATGTGTAGATAGAACATGAAGCACATAACCAGTCGACCCAAAAACATATTGTATACACCTAAAATCGGTCAAGATAATTAATTAATTAAATACTAGTTAATTTAATTAACGACCTCTTTTATTTCATCTACTTATAAATAAATTCTCAATTTATTTATATAGTTCACACTTTTCTAAATTCTTCATCTTAAACCACATTCTTCTAAATTTAATTAAATAAACAAAAGTCAATAGTTTGTTTAATTAAATATCTTATCATTAAGTTTGAATAATTCCAAATTCAAATTTAGTCACATGTCTACAACACTTTTTGGACACATCATCAAATGTCACATGTATTTAAATATGACTAATATTTAAATTACATTATTCTCAACCAATTCGATAACAAAATTTTGACACATGACTTTCTCACACTTTATTCCTTCATACATTTGGCTTGTTGCCATTGGTCAAGGTAACATCCTCCATGATTCTTCCATCTCCATTGTTCATCTCTCATGCTGAAATCTTGACCATTGATCGCTGTCACCTCACAAGATGCTTTGGAAATCCTATAAATACAACCTCTTGCTACAACATTTTACATCCCATCTTTGAGTAAGCTTATTATGCAGGAATATCATTGGAGCAATTGGAGCATTTAGAGTTTGAATATTTAGCATTGTTTAGCATTTAGCAAGTTGCATTGTAGTATCATATTAATTTAGAATCATGTTTTAGTTTATAGTTGCATTTCCATTTTCATCTTAGCTTTCATACAACATTCTTACCATAGCATTTAACATCATTATCATAGCATAATCTTCATCTTATCATAGCGGCATCATAATCTTAGCATCATGGCTTCATTTGTTGATAAATCATGTAGGAATTAGATTCTTGCATTTTGAATAGCATCTCGTTTCTCAAGTTGTCATTCTAACATAGTGCATACACAAATCTGAGAGCCAAAATGATTTAATGAATCCTTGAGGATAGAAAACAATGGAACGGTTTTAGAGATTTGTTTTGATGCAAATATATTAGTTTTGTGATTTAAATCTTTAATGTAACATGTCTCATTGAGTTTGTGTGTTTATTATTAACCCCCACAATTCACACTTACATAAATTGGCGCTCACCGCCATCACCTAAAAATCACCGTCTAGGGCATCAATTTTTTTTTTCTCCGCATCAACATCAAATTTTTCTTTGAAGCAACGTGTAAATGCATTACTTCAAAGAGGGAAAAAATGTATAGACCTAAAATCGGTCAAGATAATTAATTAATTAAATACTAGTTATTTAATTAATGACCTTTTATTTCATCTACTTATAAATAAATTCTCAATTTATTTATATAGTTCACACTTTTCTAAATTCTTCATCTTAAACCGCATTCTTCTAAATTTAATTAAATAAACAAATGTCAATAGTTTTTTTAATTAAATATCTTATCACTAAGTTTGAATAATTCCAAATTCAAATTTAGTCACATGTCTACAACACTTTTTGGACACATCATCAAATGTCACATGTATTTAAATATGACTAATATTTAAATTATATTATTCTCAACCAATTTCATAACAAACTTTTGAAACATGGCTTTCTCACACACTTTATTCCTTCATACATTTGGCATGTTTCCCTTGGTCAAGGTAACATCCTCCATGATTCTTCCATCTCCACCATTCATCTCTCATGTTGAAATCTTGATCGTTGATCGTTGCCACTTCACAAGATGCTTTGGAAATCCTATAAATACAGCCTCTTGCTACAATATTTTACATCCCATCTTTGAGTAAGCTTATTATGCAGGAATATCATTGGAGCAATTGGAGCATTTAGAGTTTGAATATTTAGCATTGTTTAGCATTTAGCAAGTTGCATTGTAGTATCATATTAATTTAGAATCATGTCTTAGTTTATAGTTGCATTTCCATTTTCATCTTAGCTTTCATACAACATTCTTACCATAGCATTTAACATCATTATCATAGCATAATCTTCATCTTATCATAGCAACATCATAATCTTAGCATCATGGCTTCATTTGTTGATAAATCATGTAGGAATTAGATTCTTGCATTTTGAATAGCATCTCATTTCTCAAGTTGTCATTCTAACAATCATAGTGCATACACAAATCTGAGAGCCAAAATGATTTAATGAATCCTTGAGAATAGAAAACAATGGAACGGTTTTAGAGATTTGTTTTGATGCAAATAGATTAGTTTTATGATTCAAATCTTTAATGTAATACGTCTCATTGAGTTTGTGTGTTTATTATTAACCCCCACAATTCACACTTACATAAATTGGCGCCCACCGTGGGGCATAGCCCCTTTGTATTAATGTTTTCTAGAAAATTTGTTTCGCAGATTCTAGACTTGACCTTCTTTTAGCACGACCATGAGTTATGTCGATGCATACAAAAAGTCTTATAGTGCATCCAATCTCTGTTATGACGCATCCATCTTATAGTTTAGCACATCCAACATCTGTTTCAACGCATATAGGGAGTGTTTTAGCGCATTCAATCTTTATGTTAGTGCATCCCTTAGTTATTCTAGCACATTGAGTTGTTCTTTTAGCACATTCATTAGTTCTTATAGCGCATTGGATAGTTCTAGTAGCGCATTGGATGACATAGTTCTTGTAGTGCATTGGAATAATCTTTTAGCGCATTGGATGACTATTTTAGCGCATTGGATGACTATTTTAGCGCATCTGTTTAAATTTGCAAAATCCTAAAAATCCTGAGAACTAATTGATGTTTTCTGCTTGCAGGTGGATGATACGCCAGTCAAAGAAAAATTTATGCAACTACTGATGATTTATGCAGGGGCTAGAGTTATTTAATGCTTTCCTTTTGATTAAGATAGGCATCTAGCTTAATTAAAAGGTTAAAGAACCCCTTGTCTTTCGTGTTTGAAGTGATAGGCCTATGCTCTCCCCTTAACTGGGTGACCAAAATGCCAAACTCACTATTTTATGCTTTATTAACACCTTTAGAAGGCCTGCCATAGTGGGAAAAAGTACTCACCCTACGGGAACGACCTAAGTGGGAACAACTAAAGCCAAGTTTTCTGATCCACTATAATCAAAAGCAAATTTGGGAAAAGTTTGCAATTTGACGGTAGTGTGCAGGATAACCATCCCCAAAGCCTTTGTTATAAAGGTTGGGAGGTCTCTTCAGGGAGTTTATCTATTGCTGCACTGAACGAAAACCCTTATTACGAACCATAGTGTAGAAGCCAACCGAGTCAGTTTCTGAACACTTTCTATATCACAGTGCAAGGGGAGGGAAAAATATACCCCCAAGATACTCACCATAACCATCAGGGATTATTGGCAAAAAGTGGAGGATTCAGCTTTGGTTAAGACTCGGGAAAGGAAAAAACACGGGCGCCCTCTAGGGGGTGACATGGTTGTGTGAGCTGACATTGTTCTAAGATGTGGGTTGTAGTATTTTAAGTGACCCTTGAGATTAGAAAAGTGCTTGATTTTTTTTCTCTTGTGTTATACCTATGGAAATTGAAGGAATCAGACCCGTTTCTTGAATACACACTCAATGTTTAGTTACTAGGCTTGAAACAATTGTTTGACAACTTGCTGCTATGTTTGAAGCCATAATTCAAAAATCATTCTTTTGAACACTTGATTCTCACAACTTACAAACTGGAAACCAAGAAAAAATAATTGTCCATCCGATCATACCTTGAAAACATTCAGATTCGTGGATTAAAAACCAGACAGACTATTCAAAACATTGAAAATTTCCAGAATAGCGCATTCATCCTCTGTTCTAGCACGTTCATTTGATTTTCAAGCGCATTTGTATAATCTTGCAGCACATCCATTTACTGTTATAGCGCATTTGAGTAGTATTATAACACATACATTCATTGTTATAGCGTGTTTGAGCAATATTATAATGCATCCATTCACTATTATAGCGCGTCTGCGCAGTCTTACAACACATCCATTCACTATTATAGCGTGTATGAGCAGTCTTATAACACACCCATTCACTGTTATAGTGCATACATGGAATTTTATAGTGCGAATATCAAATATTGTGGTGCATCCAGGTTCTATTTTAGTGCATCCAACAAATGCAAGACTCGAGAGTTAAATTTATCCCTTGTTCCACAATTTGAACCAAAATTCATAATCTTTTTCAGCTCAGAATCATTCCTCAGGTACCACAGAGTCTAAACTTGTTAAAATTGACCTCTACAAGTGGAATTCTCCAAAATAAATCAAGATCTAATATCTCAAAGTTCCTAAATCATCAAACTTATCATATCCTTGATTGTTAAGCCAAGTTTCATCATCAGGATTTATCATCCTCTCATCATGAAACAAAGCTTTATAATCAAATTAAACTTAGTCTCATCAATAGAATTTGTCATTCTATTTGACTTAGTTTTCATCCTTGGCACTCTTCCAAACAAAGATCAAAGTTTAGTCAAAGTGTAACACTTGTATGCTCGCTCAAACAAGATTACAAAAGTAGAAACTCAAGGAAAAAGAACTTGAAGCTCAACACATCAAACCTCAAAATATTGCAACTCCAAACATTGAAACTCAAAACACCATGGCTGAACCTAAAGAGAATCCTTTCCATGGAACCCACAACATTAAAAGTGAAGAAATAACTGAGGAAGACATCCGACATGTTGAACATGATCCAAATTTCCACAAGTTCTTAGAAAATATTTTTGAAAGAAATGGGGAAAAATATATCCTAATGTTGGCTAATCAAGGTGTCAAACTTCCACCTGACTTTGATATTAATAAATTGAAAGCAACTCCTAAAAATCTTGAAAATGATTCACAAGATACAAAACAAATGGTTGCCTTAACTCATCAAATGAAGAACCTCCAACAACAAATTCTTGATATGCAAAGGGGAACCTCAAAACGATGCTTGATACAAGACATTTTTCCATATCCATTTGATCAAAGTATTAACATGATTCCTTTTACCAAACATTGTGAATTCCCAAAGTACGATAAATACAATGGTAAAACCGATCCAATAGATCATGTGAGGGATTTTCGAACCATGAGTCTTGAATTTGCACACGAGGACACTTGATGAGATTGTTTCCACAAAGTCTAGGTGGACAATGTCTTGAATGGTCCTCCAAACTTGCACCACCAATTAACACCTTTGAAGAATTGGTTAACAAGTTCATCACCCAATACTCTTATAACATCCAACATGATATAACAATGAAAGACCTTTGCAACTTGAAACAAAAAAAGGGTGAATAGTTCCTCATTTTTTTGCAAAAATGGAGAAGGTTGTTTGCAAGATATTCTCGTCCCATACTTGAAAAGGAAATGATAGAAATATTTATCAACAACCTAAATGATAAGATGAGCTACAAATTGGAATTACAATGCCCACCTACCTTCAAAAAATTGATTGAAAATGGAATCAAAATTGAAGAGGCTTTGGTCAAGAGAGGAGTCATAAAAATTTACAATGAAAAAAACTCAACAAGTTCATCCAACAATTACAATAGCGGTGATAAACCAAAGTTTTGGCAACAAAACAAGAATGATGCTGCAGTTGAAACCCAAAATGCAAAACCGGTATTCAGCTCAACCGCAGCTGCCACCAAAACCAATCAAAACAACAATCCAACCAACTAACAAAACAACAACGAAAATTTTAATCAAAACAACAATCCAAGAAATGCTGAAGTTAAGCCACCCCCATATCGAACATCCTCAAATCAGAGAAGGTTCACACCTTTAGGACAATCATTAGAATCAACATTAAAGGAGCTTCTTACAACCAAGGTTATAAAATTACTAGAGGCAAAAAATTGGGAACCACAAGTTAAACCTTCTTGGTGGAATGATGCACACTAATGTGACTTTCACCAAAAAAAAGGACATAAAACCAATGATTGCATGCAATTGAAACAATTGATACAAGACTTGATTGACAAAAAAATGATCTTTGTAGAAGGACCCCAAACAAACAATGATCATGGAGCGTTCAAGAACCCTCTTCCAAAATACGAAAAAGGGGAATCTTCTTCATCAAATACCAAAGGCAAAAACCTGAATTAGGTTTATGATTCTACCATTCATTGTGTTGAGGTAGTTGAACATCAAACGAAAGACATCAAAATCAAGGGCCAAAGAAACATTGCTGCAATTGAAACTCGTCACCATGACACCAACATCACATCACACCAAATCAATGACGTTGTGCCAATAAATATGATCACCAACATTGCTGCAAATGAAAATCAAATCAATGTCATTAAAATAAAGGAAAAAAATACAATTCACCAGTCAACGCAATCACAAGAAGACAAGCCAAGGTAACATTGAAAGGAGCTACCCCTTCCACGTCCAATACAATGACTATCCCTACAAATCAATATAACATAGTTGATCAATTGAAGAAAATACCAAAAAAAATATCAATATTGGAACTCCTCAAGATCTCACCAGCCCATAAATAAATCCTAAAGCAAGCTCTAGTAGCCACCACAGTATCGAACAATCTAGAAGTTTTCCAATTTCAGACTATGGTGGGACACTTGACTGCACCACACTGCCTATCATTTTCCAAACATGATGATGTATCTATCACCCATCCACATAATGCCACCCTCCACATTGAGGTCTTAATCCGTAAACATTGGGTCAAGCGTGTTCTAATAGATGGTGGGGCTGGCCTAAATATCTATACTATAAAACTTGTCCGTGCACTTGGGTATTCAGAAAATGCTATTGATCCTAGAAGGAAAATCACAATAAAAGCATATGATGACGAAGAGAGATCCTCCCGAGGATTAATTGTGCTACCAATTCAAGTGGGACCAGTTGTCAAAGATATATTTCATCAAGTGTTGGATTAGGATTTAACATACAACATACTCTTGGGGTGTCCTTGGATTCATGACATGCAAGTAGTGCCATCTACATATCACCAGTGTTTGAAATTTCCTTTTAACGGACAAGAAATCACTATTGCAACTGACTCCAACAACCCCCAATATTGTAACACACTCAAGACAACCCAAGACACTTTTGTACCACATAACATGGAAGCTCTAACACATAGATCATCCAACAATGAAAGACAATTAAATTCCTTGTCGAAGTGGGTGGCAAAAATGGAGCAATCAAAGGATAAGGGCGTCAGTGATTCTACTTCGTCAAGTCAGGAAAGTCAACTTAATTCATTATCAAAGCAATTTGAGACAAAGATCCAATTAAAATACAAAGGCTTGGGGGAATACTCATTTGAGCAATCATTATGTCTTTCACAACTGTTATCTTCTCCCAAGTCATATGGACAACCCTCTATATCAAGACACCAATCACATGCTTTGATGGTAGGTTTTTAAAAGCAGGCACTGTAATTGAGGAATCTAAAGATAGGGAAATTTTAAACTAGCTTTACAAGGATGAGAAATGATCCCAAACAACAACTACTAGCATACAAACAAAACAATATGGTAAAGGATTCACTATCTTAAAGAAGATGGGGTATAAAGGAAACGGTCCTGTGGGTAAACGACAAGAAGGCATTGTAGAACCAATACAACCTATCCTAACCAATCCAAAGGACAAAGCAGGGCTAGGGTACAAAGAATAATCAAAAGAGGAAACTAGGCAGCAAGTTGTTGAAAGAATCCTACAACTACAAGCTAGTGATGATCATGAAACTGATTCAAATGAATATGAGTGGGATTCGCTATCCGAAGAGTTTTGTCATGACAAGGACATTGATGTGGTACACACGTATACACCCATACGTGAGGAGGGTCAAAGTTCAGGTTATGTACCACTTGAAATAGGATCACAACATATTGATGACTCCAGCGAAGATGATCAGACTCAGAGCGAAATGAATAATTCAGAGGAAAATTACCTTATAGACCTGTTAGTTCCCCAAATTTGCACCCTGTTTGCTAATCCTTAGGTGAACTTAGCAGATTTGGACTAACATGGGACTGCTTTCAGGTTGTGGGTAACCTGTTTGAAAGCAGACCTCCAGTGATAAGGGCCAGATTCCCCTTTTGATGCCACCTAAAACTACCTAATCTCTGAGATAAGGGTAAGAATTTTCATAAAATAAACCTAATGCTGAAAATAACCTAAGGTGATGCACTAAAACAACTTAGACCTGTTAATAGCCTTACACATTCAAATTAATATCTCAAAGCTTAACTCACACAACTCACTTTCCAATGTAGTTCACATCAATAATTTATAAGGAGGTTTGTAATAGTGCTTTCAAAAGGAAAATAGATTTTCACAGTCAATAACACCACTAAACAACACAACTTATAACCTGTAAACATACATTTTCTGTCAAATGGATGCAGGAAACATGGGACAAGTTTGCAAGGAAAGATGACTTTTCACAAAATAGACTGATCAACCATTGATGGCATACCATAAAACATGAAGAGAGAAGATAAAAATGCTCCAATTTATCAATTCAAAGTGCTTACTATATAATAGGTTTGTCTGAGTTACAATACAGCTCCGTGAAGATAACTCCAAGAAAATAAAGCTATCCTTCTACTAGAAAAAGAAAGAACTCCCTCAAATGTTCCAAATGAACATACTTAAACCAAAACCCACCAAAACCTCTCACACCAGTGTTTCTAGAAGATTCTAGTTGGATACAACAGAAAAGGCCAAAAAGAACCTTCTAGAACTCTCCAAAATGTCCTCCACATGAAGAAAAATTAGGCCAAGTCAATAGTCACCCCAAAAATGTGACAAAAGTCAAAATAGCATCCCAAACATTTCTCATTTCTGCAAGTCATCATTGGTCCTCATACAAGACTTGACCACATTCTCCATCATGCAGTATGTGTGTTTTTTGAAAACACATGGCTTTTAAAAAAATTAAAGATAATGACCTTGTTTAAGTGATTCATAAAACATCACTTAACAAGTCACTTTACAATTAAGCACAAGATAAGGGACCCCACCAAAAATATGTATTACATTTGCATTTAAAAGGAAACTGAAAGTGATTTTCAAATCACTTACATGATATTTTCAAAAATTGAAAACAAATGTAACATATAATATCATATCTTAAAAGTCCCCAAAATTTTTAAAGGAACTTGACCATCAACCTACCTCATTCTGCATTCTTGATCACACATGGAAAAACACATTTTTGCAAAGGCATTATAGTCTCCAACATACCTAGTCAAAAGGTCGACCTCCAAACCCTTTTGAAAGCATATTCCAAGTCATGTGTTGTTGGGGTAAAAAATCAAAGGCATATCATATTTGTTGCACACTCCATGTGACTTGGAAAAGTTTGAAAAATGGAAAAAAAAAACCCAAAGGCATAACATGCCTAAGTGATAATAGATATTTTCGGCCCCCATCATTTACCACATGTTTTGATTTTTTTAAAACATGGGATAAAAAAATCCTATCGACACTCAAGGGTCAAACCCTAATTATCAAAACACCGACATAATGGGAAAAACACCATCATTTAGTCGGTGAAGAAAATCTGGAACACTCTGTCGCCATGGGTTTGAAGAAACATAGAGAAAACATGGAGAAGCCCACTCGATTTTGGCGATTTACTAAGGAAAACACCATGGAAACACATGTAAAAGCATTTGTTTGATATAAATATGCATCTTTTGACCTTTTGGGAGCCATTTGATGTGTTTTGGGCTGCGACCATGGGCATTCTGATGATTTGGTTGTTGCTTTATCCCTTCTGTGGGTTTTTCTTCTCTCCACAACTGCCATTGGTGACATTCTGGAGCTAGAATAGAAACATTGTCATGTGACAAGAATCTTGTATAAATGAAGGAAAATGAAATCCAACTCAGGTAGTTTTTAATCGACCATTCTCCTTTTTGGTTTTGAGCAAAAGAAAACCCATGTTTTTTTGTTTCTATCTTGAGAAAAAAAATGAAGTGCTTGTTGTATTTCTGCATTTGACAATGGTGACACTCTACTGTTGTTTCTATTGCTTTTATGAAGGAATGCACCTTCTAGCCATAGCTATGAATAGGAAAAATGTGTCTTTCATGTAGCTCGACATTTACTTCTGAAAACCCTCATGTTATCTTTTGATTTTTCCTTGTATTAACAAATCTTAACAACCCAGATGGGTTTCTTGGAATGTAGAAGAGAAAGAACTTGTTGTGGGCTCGGCCTCCATTTTTGCAAGCTTGGTTTTCTTCATTCATGATTTCTGCTTTGTTTTCATTATAATTGCAAATAATCCCTGTTTGGGTTTCCTGTAGCATGTACTTTGTTGAATTTGCAACTGCTTGTTAAAGAACCCAAGTGGGTCTCTTGATTTTCTTGAAAAGCTCAGTTTTGCAAAAAATACAGATGATTTTGCAAGTTAACTCCACTTTCTTGTAGAAAATAGAAATGTGGTTCCATTTAAAAAAAAACCCAGATGGGTTTTCTATATTTTGCAAAAAAAGGCCAATCTTCACCACGGCCTATCATAGTACATGAAATGCCTTTTCATATTTCTGATTCCTGTAGGATGTTCACCATATTGCCATTTCCATATCAGATTTTTATGGTGAACCCATATTGGTATTTTTCAATTGGAAAACAACTTCAGATTTTGTCAAAAAATGATTCAATGCCACTGCATAGTGTGAGCATCATGGAAAACTTCAATTTGTAGCAAAATGTGTTTTTTTCAATGAGCATCTAAATTGGTTTTTGCAAAATGCAATTCCTTTCTGTAGAGTGTCCTGAAACACATAACCCCAAAGTGGGTTTGTCACTGTGAACAACTTCTGCATTTCATTTTCAATTCAAGAGCACCATACTCCTCATTTAATGATGCTACCTCTTCATGTTCACAACACTCATGGTAACCTCTGCATTATCTTCAACACTTGACAAAACATTACTGTATGCAACTTTGGTACCATGATACATATAAAGGATTACCTCATAAGTCATTCATGCTTGACTATCCTTCGAGTGCATAGGCAGAATGAAGATAAATCTGTAGCTTATTGTCCTCATTGTAGTAGATACTCACAATGTTTGAACTTTAAACTATGCTTTTCATTTACTGATGATGTTCACTATGAAATGAATCATGAATGTAGACTTGCATTAGAATGCAAGAAACCAATAATGAAATGCACTCCTTTAGCTGGGTTCTTTTCTCCTTTGACAACTCTTTAACATGCAAACATTACCATTAAACATGCTTTGTGACCAATCACTTAAGGTAGGTCTACTAGCTATTCATAACATTGGACTGTGATACTAGTCATGTCCTCCCTTTTTTCCTGCCTTTGCAACCTGAATTATTAATGCATGTGGCCACCCCACATGATTCAGGTTCATGAAGATAATTGCCCTGATTTTGTCTCATCACTATAATTTCTCTTTGCTGTCATGGATTTTGACATGGATGCATGCTGTCATAATGCTGAAAGCCATTTTAACCTCCTACCATTTTTTGACTTTCCTTGTTAACTATCTTTGAACCCCTGATATGACTGTAATTTACAAATTGTTGCTATCACAAGGCAGATTTTGATATTGCCCTTTAACATGCAAACATTACCAGCCTTGAAATTTATTTCTTTGCACAGGTTTGTAACTTGGTAATAGGCTACTTTCTCATGCAGTAGCTCTTCATATTGGTGGATGACATGCTAAGGTTTGATCATACTGACTATCCTTTACTTGTGCTCTGACCTTGTTGTGAATGGACTACATTTTCATGTCCTCTGATAATCATGCTTATTTCTGAAATTTATGTAGTCATAATGCTGCTATTGATTCAAAGTCTTCATAATGCAACACAGACCAAGACTGTAAGAGTTATTTCCATCTGTGTAATGACTGCTCCTTGCATTACATGGCTTAGTTACAATTTAGCATTCATTGTTGATTTGTTTTTTCAAGTTCATAGATAATCATGAAGATAAATCTGCAACCTTCAATGTCATTGTTCTTATTCATGACTATCCTCTGTTCACTAAAGCACCATGATTCATGATGGTTTCAACCATTGAGTTTCATGAGATCCTTTATTTCAATGAAGACCACTTCCATCTTTAGTATCAGTGCTCTTCCTTTCTTTGTAATATGCTTAGAGGAATCATTTCTAGAGGAAACCATTTGGCAACTTGCTCAACCATTAACATAAGAGTATAGAGAATACCAGACCCCTGTTCCTTGTGTTATGGCATAGAAATTGTATCTTGATCACATCATATGAGGGTTCCATTGCTATCATAAACCTCTTGTAATGACACGTTTTTAATAGGCATATTATCTCTGTCAACTAGAGTTGATGTTTCTTGAATGTCTTTGCCTTTTGTGCCTTTCCTTAAACCATCATGCATTGAATGTTATCTGGAAACTTGTTTGTCTAATGTTTGATTGAGAAGGCCTTGAATAGAGCCTTGTGCAACTTCAGATTTTTCTTATCATGTTTCCAATCTAGAAGACATCATATAACTTTCATTTATCTCACTTATGAGGGCAGCAAAATAGGTGGCCATGTTTCTTTGCCATGAAAACAATTATGCTCTATTTTGAGTACTTCCCCATACTTGTCAACTTGTAATTTCTATTTCTCTGTCATGCAGCATGCATTTATTACTCCTATCCTTCATGAGACCATTGTAACATGCATTGTTTACTATCCTTATCAATGACAATGACCTTCACTTACTACATTCATTTTCACAAGTACACCTATGAATGAACACTATTAATTCCATTTGCCTCCTGTAGCTTTTGCAAAGGTGTTGTCCTTGTACTTGTATCATGACCTTGACTCAACCGTGGCTCTCTTTCTAGTTATGTGTAATAAATACACACAGTCTCCTCATTTTAACTTTATTGGACAACCACATGTCACCTATGTGGGTTACCTAAAAGCTCACCTTCCTATGTGATGTGTGATTGCCCGGCCAGTTACAATGAAAGGAGGGAGCTTGACATCTTGAAATGTAGCTACCACTCATTGTTCCAAGATGCATAATTGAACTTGATGCATCTGTAAAGTCACTTCCTTTATAAACAGATCATGGATCTTCTTAAGAAGATTGAAGAGGACATAGTAGCAAAATATGTTGCATCTTTTTGAATTGATAATGAAAGTTGATCAGGGAATATTGATTCCATATTGATTTAATGTGACATAATAGGAAATATTTGATCAGAAGTTTCTCAATTTCCTTTTTCTATTTTAAAGCATGTTGAGCTCTACCCTTGTAGAACCACATTTAACCCACATGTATTTGTCTGGTCAGACGGTAACCAAACTTCTCTAAATATGCACATGAAGCAAATGGTTAGAAATAAATGCATATGTTGGATGTGTTTGATGACCGTTGGTTTCCAAGACATCCAAGGTTTGCATCAACATTTATGCACTTATGGATCAGTTTATACATGCATAGGTAGGTGTGTATGTAAGGATTGGATCTTTCATTGCTTAGAGCCACCGTTGTAATATCATTGTCTTTTTTAGATCACGAGGGGCTAGAGGCACTATGGAGGCTGGAAGACACAAGCGGTTCGAGGTGTGCTTGTGTGTGGGAAACTTGTAACCAATCATTCTCGAGAGAATATTTGAAGTTCCATTCTTATCGCATTGTTTGTTTCCTTTACTTATTCATGTATGGTGCTACATATTTTCATTGAATAAAAGAGAGTTAGTCCCTTGGCTTGCGAGGGACATGTACCTTAATGATTATCAATAAAAGATTACATTTGTATACATATGATTCTCTTTTCTCATTTGTTGTAATTGCAACATTGAAAATGAAAGATGTAATTTGTTTTATTTGACAATATTTTTCATGCATATTAAAAGTAGCAGACTACGGTTTATCTTTTAGATGTTTAAACGAACAACACAAAAGAATAAACACTAAACCTGATTTCAGCTAAAAGCTAAAAATTGGGTAACATTTTTGGCGACATCTGCTATATGTTTGCCTGCTAAACATGAGACCAGTTGCCTAAGCTTATCTATTAGGCACAAAGTCACTCAGAAAACCAACACCACTTGAAAACAACATTGAAAATTGTTGTAACTCATTAAACCAACAAGAGACACTTTGAAAACTTATTGAAAACCCAACAATGCAGAATGGAAAACAAAGCAAACCACCTAATTGTGCAAAACAGCACTTAGAGAAAACTAAAAATGCATCTAACTAATGAAACTACACTAACCTATTCTAACCAGTCAAAGAAGTTGGTCAAACACAACCATTGATAGGTTTTGCAAAATAACACCCCTTTTTAATCAACAATTGATGCATTACATGATTATGCATTGTTGAAAGAACATGAAACACATGTAGATGTTCAATAGACTGTCGCAGTGTTTCATAAAAAATGCAAATGAACTTACTTGCACCTCGAAAATGATCATGCATATTGTTGTCCTGAACTAGACAGGTGAGCTTAATTGGATCACCTTCAGTTGTAACTCCAAAATTAGCTTATTTATTAATTGCATCCTCATAATTGGGTGCAAGCATGATCTATGGTACTTCAGTGGCCTCCGAACTGACCAAATATCTAATGGGGAAACCTCTTGAATGAACAAAGCTTGGGCTTTCCTTGGTGATCTCCTGTTTGTCAGAAAAATAAGGCACCTGATCACCCACTTGCTTTACATACCATTGTTCCAAATGATCACTCATCTCTTTAATAGAGAACAATGAGATGGCTTCCTCCAACACACTTTCAATCAAAACATCAACCTCTGGCTCTTTTATACACCAGAAAGGAAGGACCTCAAAGACCTCTTCATGGGGTTGATTTTGATCATAGATTGGTTGATATTGAGATTAAGCAGGGATGGGAGGGTGGAAAACATGATAGGACTGGTGGTAGTCTGCTATTATATGGACATTTGGTATAAGACCAGCAAGCTGCTCTATGTGAGATGGCTGGTAAGAGGGTATACATGCATGGTTTTCATGAAATGATGGGTAATATGACATATTTACATAAAATGGAGACATATTTGTTCATTTAAGAGACTGGAAATTCATTGGAATTTTTCGTAAAGCAAGAAACCAAGTCTGATTTTCAAAATAAGTACATAACAACACTTTGTCTACTTGAAACCAGTTGATATCCTTCTGGAGTCGCCAAGTGTGTTGAAAACTTTCCTCCAAAAGGCTGAAACTATTGTTGTACATACCAAACAACAATAACAAAATGCATAAAAATAAACTGAGTAGCAGTTCACTGTCCCACCGGGCGTGCCAAAACTATTAAGTTCCCAAATCTACACCATGATTTCTATGCTTTAAATGAACTCAGTAGATTTGGACTAACATGGGACTTCTTTCAAGTTGTGGGTAACCTATTCGAAAGCAGACCTCCAAATTATGGGTCGGCTTCCCCGTTTGATGTCACCTAACTACTTAATCTCTGAGATAAGGGTAAGAATTTGCATAAAATAAACCTAATGCTAAAAAGAACCTAAGGTAATGCACCAAAACAACTTAGACTTGTTAATAGCCCTACACATTCAAATTAATATCTCAAAGCTTAACTCACACAACTCACTTTCCAATGCATTTCACATCAATAATTTATGAGGTCTATAATAATGCTTTCAAAAGGAAAATAGATTTTCACAATCAATAACACCACTAAACAACACAACTTATAACCTGCAAACATACATTTTATGTCAAATGGATGCAGGAAACATGGGACAAGTTTGCAAGGAAAGATGACTTTTCACAAAACAAACCAATCAACCATTAATGGCATACCATCAAACATTAAGAGAGAAGATAAAAATGCTCCAATTTATTAATTCAAAGTGCATATTGTATAATAGGTCTGTTTGAGTTACAATACAGCTCCATGAAAATAACTCCAAGAAAGTAAAGCTATCTTCCTCCAAGAAAAGAAAAGAACTCCCCCCAATGTTCAAAATGAACATACTTAAACCAAAACCTCTCACACAAGTGTTTCTAGAAGATTCTGGTTGGATAAAATAGAAAAGGCCAAAAAGAACCTTCTAGAACCCTCCAAAAAGTCCTCCACATGAAGAATAAATAGGCCAAATCAATAGTCACCCCAAAAATGTGACAAAAAATGCCTCTAGCCGGCCTCCCTTCCAGCAAAATTAGTCAAAACAGCATCCCACACATCTCACATTTCTGCAAGTCATCATTGGTCCTCATACAAGACTTGGCCACATTCTCCATCATGCAATATGTGTGTTTTTTGAAAACACATGGCTTTTAAAAACATTAAAGATAATGACCTTGTTAAGTGATTCATAAAACATCACTTAACAAGTCACTTTACAATTAAGCACAAGACAAAGGACCCCACCATTAATATGTATTACATTTGCATTTAAAAGTAAACTGAAAGTGATTTTTGAAAAAAAATGCAACATATAATATCATATCTTAAAAGTCCCCAAAAGTTTCAAAGACACTTGACCATCAACCTACCTCATTTTGCATTCTTGCTACAACATGGCAAAACACATCTTTGCAAAGGCATCATAGTCTCCAAAATACCTGGTCAAAAGGTCGACCTCCAAACCCCTTGGAAAGCATATTCCAAGTCATGTGATGTTGAGGTAAAAAACAAAGGCATATACTTGTTGCATGGCACACTCCATGTGACTTGGCAAAGTTTGAAAAAATGGGAAAAAACCCAAAGGCATAACATGCCTAAGTGAGAACACATATTTCAGCCCCTATTGCATTTACCATATGTTTGATTTTAAAAAACATGGGATAAAAAATCCCATCGGCACTCAAGGGTCACACCCTAATCATTAACACCCAAATAATGGAAAAAAAACACCACCATTTGGTTGCTTGGAAAATTTGGAGCAAGGCTTAGCCGCCATGGGGTTTGGAAAAAACACAGAAAAATGGTGCTATCTTTGGCTGATTTTGTTGATTTTTCTAACAATTTTTGATGAAAAGAAGCCCGTAACAGCAGGTAAATTGGTTTTTTGACACAAAAATTGTATTTTTCCCCATAGTTTGGAAGCCATTGTGAGCAAAGAGTCGCGGCCTGTAGTATTTCTAACCACTTTATATGCCATTTCTTTCCTCTGTTGTTGCTCTCCTTCATTACAGCCGTTATGAGACCTTAAACGAAGCCTTCTGTGGGAAGAAAATTTTGAATATTGTAAACAATGAGCAAGAAAGCTCTAGGTAAGCCCCACCAAACTTATTCCATTTTGATTTCGAGCAAAAGAAAATCCATGCTTCGTTTCTATCTTGAGAAAAAGCATGAAATGCTTCTTGTGTTTTCCACATTTATAATAAGAACACTTCATTTTTGTTTTTTTGTTGTTTTTATGGAGGAAAAAATCTTGGCCACAACCATGAACAGAAAATGATGCAATTTTTTATGTGGCTCTTCTTCTCTCTAAAACCCCATGTTATCTTTTGGTTTTTTTCTTGCATTAACAAATCTTAATAACCCAGATGGGTTTCTTGGAATGTAGAAGAAGAAAGCACTTGTTGTGGGCTCGGCCTCCATTTTTGCAAACTGGGTTTTCCTTGTATTCACAAATTCTGCTTCATTTCACCATGATTGCAAAAACCCCTATTTGGGTTTTCCTGTAGCATGTATTTCTATGAATCTGCCACTATTTGTTTAAAGAACCCAAGTGGGTGTCTTGATTTTCTTGAAAAGCTCATATTTGTTGCAAAAAATGTGGATGATTTTGCAAGTTTATTCCACTTTCCTATAGAAAATAGCAATGTGGCTCCATTTTTTTAAAAACCTAGGTGGGTTTTCCATATTTTGCAGAAAAAGGCCAATCTTCACCAAGGCCTGCCATAATACATGAAATGGCTTCTCATTTTTCTGATTCTTGTAGGATGTTCACCATATTGCCATTTCCATATCAGATTTTCATGGTGAACCCATATTGGTATTTTTTCAATTTGAAAACAACTTCAAATTTTGTAAAAAAATTATTCAATGCCACTACAGAGTGTGAGCATCATGAAAAACTTCAATTTGTAGCAAAGTGTGCTTTTTCCAGTGAGCATCTAAATTGGTTTTGGCAATGCACTTCATTTCTATAAAATTTCTTTAAAACAAATAACCCCAAAGAGGGTTTGTCACTGTGAACAGCTTCTACATTTCATTTTCTATTCAAGAACACCATACTCCTCATTTAATGATGATACCTCTTCATGTTCACAACACTCATGGTAACCTCTTCATTAGCTTCAACACTTGACAAAACATCACTGTATGCAACTTTGACACCATGATACATATAAAGGATTACCTCATAAGTCATTCATGCTTGATTGTCCTTCATGTGCATAGGCAGAATGAAGATGAATCTATAGCTTATTGTCCTCATTGTAGTAGATATTCACAATGTTTGAACTTTAAACTATGCTTTTCATTTACTGATGATGTTCACTATGAAATGAATCATGAATGTAGACTTGCATTAGAATGCAAGAAACCAATAATGAAATGCACTCCTTCAGCTGGGTTCTTTTCTCCTTTGTCAGCTCTTTAACATGCAAACATTAGCATTAAGCATGCTTTGTGACCAATCACTTAAGGAAAGTCTACTAGTTGTTCATAACATTGGACTATGATACTAGTCATGTCCTCCCTTTTTGCCTACCTTTGCAAACTGAATTGTTAATGCATGTGGCCACCCTGCATGATTCCTTCATGAAGATAATTGCCCTAATTTTGTCTCATCACTATAATTTCTCTTTGTTGTCATGGATTTTGACATGGATGCATGTTGTCATAATGTCGAAAGCCATTTTAACCTCCTACCATTTTCTGAATTTCCTTGTTGACTATCTTTGAACCCCTGATATGACTGTAATTTGTAGATTGTTGCTATCACAGGGCAGATTTTGATACTGCCCTTTAACATGCAAACATTACCAGCCTTGAAATTTATTTCTTTGCACAGGTTTGTAACTTGGTAATAGGCTGCTTTCTCATGCAATAGCTCTTCATATTGGTGGATGACATGCTAAGGTTTGATCATACTAATTGTCCTTTACTTGTGCTCTGACCTTGTTGTGAATGGACTACATTTTCATGTCCTCTCATAATCATGCTTATTTCTAAACTTTATGTAGTCATAAATGCTGCTATTGATTCAAAGTCTTCATAATGCAATACAGAGCAAGACTGTAAGAGTTATTCCCATCTATGTAATGACTGCACCTTGTATTACATGGCTTAGTTACAGTTTAGCATTCACTGTTGATTTGTTTTTTCAAGTTCATAGATAATCATGAAGACAAATCTGCAACCTTCAATGGCATTATTCTTATTCATGACTATGCTTTGTTCACTTAAAGCACCATGATTCATGATGGTTTCAACCATTGAGTTTCATGAGCTCCTTTATTTCAATGAAGACCACTGCCATCTTTAGTATCAGTGCTCTTCCTTTGAATCCTTTGTCCATGCTTAGAGGCATCATTTCCAAAGGAAACCATTTGGCAACTTGCTTAACCATTAGCATAAGAGTATAGAGAATACCAAACCCTTGCTCCTTGTGTTATGGCATAGCAATTGTATCTTGATCACATCATATGAGGGTTCCATTGTTGTCATAAACCTCTTGCAATGACATGTTTATAATAGGCATATTTATGTGTCAACTAGAGTTGATGTTTCTTGAATGTATTTGTCTTTTGTGCCTTTCCTTAAACCATCATGCATTGAATGTTATCTGGTCACTTGTTTGTCTAATGTTTGATTGAGAAGGCCTTGAATATAGCCTTGTGCAGCTTTAGATTTTGTTTTTATTGCTGTCCTATGTGACATGCTTGGAATGCTTTCAAGCTTATCATGTTCCCAATCTAAAAGACAACATATAACTTTCATTTATCTCACTTATGAGGGCAGAAAAATAGGTGGCCATGTTTCCTTGCCATGAAAACAAATATGCTCTATTTTGAGTAATCCCCCATACTTGTCAACTTGCAATTTGTCTTTCTCTATCATGTAGCATACATTTATTATCGTTGTCCTTCATGAGACCATTGTAGCATGCATTGTTTACTATCCTTATCAATGACAATGACCTTCATTACTGCATTCATTTTCACAAGTACACCTATGAATGAACACTATTAATTCCATTTTCCTCTTGTAGCGCTCACAAAGGTGTTGTCTTGTACTTGTATCATGACCTTGACTCAACCATTGCTCTCTTTCTGGTTATGTGTAATAAATACACACAGTCTCCTCATTTTAACTTTATTGGACAGCCACATGTCACCTATGTGGGTGACCTAAAAGCTCACCTTCCTATATGATGTGTGGCTGCCCAATAGGGTTATGGTGAGAGGGGCTTGACAAAATCTTGAAATGCTTCCTCATTGTTCAAAACATGCATAATTGAACTTGATGCATCTATGAAGTCACTTCATTTATAAACATATCATGGATCTTCTTAAGAAGATTGAAGGACATATCAGCAAAATATGTTGCATCTTTTGAATCTAATAATGAAAGTTGATCAACTGGTGTGATTCCATATTGATTTAATGCATTGATAATAGATAAATCTTTGATCAAGTTGCTCAATTTCCTTTTTCTTTCAAAGCATGCCAAGCTCTACCCTTGTGGGAGCCACATTTAACCCACATGTATTTAATCTGAATCAGAATAGTAACCAGACTTGTCCTAAATCTGCACATGAGGCAAACAATTAGAAAATAAATGCATATGTTGGATGTGTTTGATGACTTCGTTGTTTTCCAAGACATCCAAGGTTTGCATGCTTATTTTATGCACTTATGGATCAGTTTATACATGCATAGGTAGGTGTGTATGTAAGGATTGAATCTTTCATTGCTTAGAGCCTTGCTCTAATATCATTGTCTTTTTTAGATGCAGGGACTAGGGGCACTATGGAGCTAGGAAGGACACAAGCAGTTCAGGGCAACAGCAACAGAGCAGTGGGCAACTTGTAACTAGTCATTCTCAAGCAATGACTAGTTCCATTCTTATATGCACATTGTTTGTTTCCTTTACTTATTAATGTATGAATTGCTTCATATTTTCATTGAATAAGAGAGTTAGTCCCTTGGCTTGTGAGGGAAATGTACCTTAATGATTATCAATAAAAGATTACATTTGTATACATATGATTCTCTTTTATCATTTTTTGTAATTTGCAACATTGAAAATGAAAGATGTAATATGTTTCATTTGACAATCTTTCTCATGCATATTAAAAGTAGAAGACTATGGTTTATCTTTTAAATGTTTAAATGAACAACACAAAAGAATAAACACTAAACCTGATTTTAGCTGAAAGCTAAAAATTAGGTAACATGTTTGGTGACATCTGATATATGTTTTCTTGCTAAACATGAGACCAGTTGCCTAAGCTTATCCATTGGGCACGGGGTCACTCAGAAAACTAATACCACTTGGAAACAACATTGCAAATTGTTGTAACTCATAAAACCAACAAGAGACACTTTGAAAACCAAGGAAAACCAACAATATAGAATGGAAACTACCACCTAACTGTGCAAAACAACACTTAGGGAAAACTGAAAAACATTTAACTAATGAAACTACACTAACCTATTCTAACCAACAAAGAAGACGGTCAAACAAAGTCATTGATAGGTTTTGCAAAATAACACCCCTTTTTAATCAACAACTGATGCATTACATGATTATGCATTGTTGAAAGAACATGAAACACATATAGATATTCAATAGACTATCACAGTGTTTCATGAAAAATGAAAATGAACTTACTTGCACCTCAAAAATGATCATGCATATTGTTTTATTGAACTGGATAGGTGAGTTGAATTGGATCACCTTCAGCTGTAACTCCAAAATTAGCTTCTTCATCAATTGCATCCTCATAATTGGGTGCAAGCATGATCTTTGGTACTTCAGTGGCCTCTGAACTGGCCAAATATCTGATGGGGCAACCTCTTGAATGAACAAAGCTTGGGCTTTCCTTGGTGATATCATGTTTGTCAGACAAACAAGGAACTTGATCACCCACTTGCTTTACATACCATTGTTCCAAATGATCACTCATCTCTTCAATGGATAACAATGAGATGGCTTCTTCCAACACACTTTCAATCAATACATTAGCCTCTGGATCTTTCATACACCAAAAAGGACCTCAAAGAGACCTCTTCATGGGGTTGATTTTGATCATATATTGGCTAATATTGAGATTGAGCAGGGATGGGAGGGTGGAAAACATGATAGGACTGGTGGTAGTCTTTTGTTATAGGGACATTTGGTATAAGACCAGCAAGCTGCTCTGTGTGAGATGGCTAGTAAGAGGGTATACATGCATGGTTTTCATGAAATGGTGGGTAATATGACATATTTCCATAAAATGGAGACATATTTGTTCATTCAAGAGACTAAAAATTCATTGGAATTTCTAGTAAAGCAAGAAATCGGGTCTGATTTTGAAAATAAGTACATAACAACACTTTGTTTGCTTGAAACTAGTTGATATCCTTCCAGAGTCGCCAGGTGTGTTGAAAACTTACCTCCAAAAGGCTAAAACTACTGCTGTACACACCAAAACAACAATAAACAAATGCATAGAAATGAACTCGTATAGCTTCATCGTCCCACCAAAGCAAGCTAAATCGTTAGGTTCCCAAATTTGCACCCTATTTGCTAAGCCTTTAAATGAACTCAAGATATTTGACTAACATGGGACTAATTCTCGTTGTGGGTAACCTGTTCGAAGGCAAACCTCTGGATTATGCGTCGGCTTCCCCGTTTGATGTCACCTAACTACTTAATCTCTGAGATAAGGGTAAGAATTTGCATAAAATAAACCTAATGCTGAAAAGAACCTAAGGTGATGCACCAAAACAAATTAGACCTGTTAATAGCCTTACACATTAAAATTAATATCTCAAAGCTTAACTCACACAACTCACTTTCCAATGCAGTTCACATCAATAATTTATAAGGAGGTTTGTAACAGTTCTTTCAAAAGGAAAATAGATTTTCACAGTCAATAACACCACTAAACAACACAACTTATAACCCGTAAACATACATTTTATGTCAAATGGATGTAGGAAACATGGGACAAATTTGCAAGGAAAGATGACTTTTCACAAAATAGGTTGATCAACCATTAATGGCATACCATAAAACATGAAGAGAGAAGATAAAAATGCTCCAACTTATTAATTCAAAGTGCTTATTGTATAATAGGTTTGTTTGAGTTACAATACAGCTCCATGAAAATAACTCCAAGAAAGTAAAGCTATCCTCTTGCTGGAAAAGAAAAGAACTCCCCCCAATGTTCAAAATGAACATACTTAAACCAAAACCCACCAAAACCTCTCACACAAGTGTTTCTAGAAGATTCTGCTCAGATAAAACAGAAAAGGCCAAAACGAACCTTCTAGAACGCTCTAAAAATTCCTCCACACGAAGAAAAGATAGGCCAAGTCAATAGTCACCCCAAAAATGTGACAAAAAATGCCTCCAGCTAGCCTCTTCCACCAAAATTAGTCAAAACAGCATCCCACACATCTCACATTTCTGCAAGTCATCATTGGTCCTCATACAAGACCACATTCTCCATCATGCAATATGTGTGTTTTTTGAAAACACATGGCTTTTAAAAACATTAAAGACAATAACCTTGTTAATTGATTCATAAAACATCACTTAACAAGTCACTTTACAATTAAGCACAAGACAAAGGACCCCACCATTAATATGTATTATATTTGCATTTAAGAGCAAACTGAAATTGATTTTCAAATCACTTAAATGATATTTTCAAAAATTGAAAACAAATGCAACATATAATATCATATCTTAAAAGTCCCCAAAAGTTTCAAAGGCACTTGACCATCAACTTACCTCATTCTACATTCTTGATCACACATGGAAAAACACATGTTTGCAAAGGCATCATAGTCTCCAACATACCTAGTCAAAAGGTCGACCTCCAAACCCCTTGGAAAGCATATTCCAAGTCATGTGATGTTGAGGTAAAAAACAAAGGCATATACTTGTTGCATGCCACGCTCCATGTGACTTGGCAAAGTTTGAAAAACTGGGAAAAAGCCCAAAGGCATAACATGCCTAAGTGAGAACACACATATTTTGGCCTCCATTGCATTTACCATATGTTTGATTTTAAAAAACATGGGATAAAAAATCCCATAGGCACTCAAGGGTCAAACCCTAATCATTAACACCCAAATAATGGAAAAAAAACCATCATTTGGTCACTTGGAAAATATGGAGCAAGGCTCTACCGCCATGGGGTTTGAAAAAAAACACAGAAAAATGGTGCTATCTTTGGCCAATTTTGTCAAATTTTCTAACAATTTCTAATGAAAAGAAGCCCATAACAGTAGGTAAATTGGTTTTCTTGGCAAAAAATTGTGTTTTTCACATATTTTGGAAACCATTGTGAGCAAACAGTCGTGGCCTATAGTATTTCTAACCACTTTATATGTCATTTCTCTCTTTTGTTGTTGCTCTCCTTCATTACAACCGTTATGAGAACTTAAACGAAGCCTTCTGTGGGAAGAAAAGTTTGAATATTGCAAGCAATGAACAAGAAAGCTCCAAGTAAGCCCCACCAAACTTATTCCATTTTGATTTCGAACAAAAGAAAACCCATGCTTTGTTTCTATCTTGAGAAAAAGCATGAAATGTTGCTTGTGTTTTCTGCATTTGATAATAAGAACACTTCATTGTTGTTTTTCGGTTGTTTTTTATGGAGGAAAAATCTTGGCCGTGACCATGAACAGAAAATGATGCAATTTTTTATGTGGCTCTGCTTCTCTCTAAAACCCCATGTTATCTTTTGGTTTTTTTCTTGCATTAACAAATCTTAATAACCCAGATGGGTTTCTTGGAATGTAGAAGAAGAAAGCACTTGTTGTGGGCTTGACCTCCATTTTTGCAAACTAGGTTTTTCTTGTATTCACAAATTCTGCTTCATTTCACTATGATTGCAAAAACCCCTATTTGGGTTTTCTATAGCATGTATTTCTATGAATCTGCCACTATTTGTTTAAAGAACCCAAGTGGGTTTCTTGATTTTCTTGAAAATCTCGGATTTGTTGCAAAAAATGTGGATGATTTTGCAAGTTTATTCCACTTTCCTATAGAAAATAGCAATGTGGCTCCATTTTAAAAAAAACCCAGGTGGGTTTTCCATATTTTGCAGAAAAAGACCAATCTTCACCACGACCTGTCATAATACATGAAATGGCTTTTCATTTTTCTGATTCTTGTAGGATGTTCACCATATTGCCATTTCAATATCATATTTTCATGGTGAACCCATATTGGTAATAGTTCAATTTGAAAACAACTTCAGATTTTGTAAAAAATGATTCAATGCCACTGCACAGTGTGAGCATCATGAAAAACTTCAATTTGTAGCAAAGTGTGATTTTTTCCAGTGAGCATCTAAATTGGTTTTGGAAATGCACTTCATTTATGTAGAATGTCTTTAAAACAAATAACCCCAAAGAGGGTTTGTCACTATGAACAGCTTATGTATTTCATTTTCTATTCAAGAACACCATACTCCTCATTTAATGATGCTACCTCTTCATGTTAACAACACTCATGGTAACCTCTGCATTAGCTTCAACACTTGACAAAAAATTACTGTATGTAACTTTGGCACCATGATACATATAAAGGATTACCTCATAAGTCATTCATGCTTGACTGTCCTTCGAGTGCACAGGCAGAATGAAGATAAATTTGTAGCTTATTGTCCTCATTGTAGTAGATATTCATAATGTTTGAACTTTAAACTATGCTTTTCATTTACTGATGATGTTCACTATGAAATGAATCATGAATGTAGACTTGCATTAGAATGCAAGAAACCAATAATTAAATGCACTCCTTCAGCTAGGTTCTTTTCTCCTTTGACGACTCTTTAACATGTAAACATTACAATTAAGCATGCTTTGTGACCAATCACTTAAGGCAGGTCTACTAGCTATTCATAACATTGGACTGTGATACCAGTCATGTCCTCCCTTTTTGCCTGCCTTTGCAACCTGAATTGTTAATGCATGTGGCCACCCCGCATGATTCCTTCATGAAGATAATTTCCCTGATTTTGTCTCATCACTATAATTTCTCTTTGTTGTCATGGATTTTGACATGGATGCATGTTGTCATAATGTCGAAAGCCATTTTAACCTCCTATCATTTTCTAACTTTCCCCGTTGACTATCTTTGAACCCCTGATATGACTGTAATTTGTAGATTGTTGCTATCACAAGGCATATTTTGATACTACCCTTTAACATGCAAACATTACCAGCCTTGAAATTTCTTTCTTTGCACAGGTTTTTAACTTGGTAATAGGTTGCTTTCTCATGCAATATCTCTTCATATTGGTGGATGACATGCTAAGGTTTGATCATACTAATTGTCCTTTATTTGTGCTCTGACCTTGTTGTGAATGGACTACATTTTCATGTCCTTTGGTAAGCATGCTTATTTCTGAACTTTATGTAGTCATAAATGTTGCTATTGATTCAAAGTCTTCATAATGCAATACAAAGCAAGACTGTAAGAGTTATTCACATCTATGTAATGATTTCACCTTGTATTACATGGCTTAGCTACAGTTTAGCATTCATTGTTGATTTGTTTTTTCAAGTTCATAGATAATCATGAAGATAAATCTGCAACCTTCAATGGCATTGTTCTTATTCATGACTATGCTCTGTTCACTTAAAGCACCATGATTCATGATGGTTTCAACCATTGAGTTTCATGAGCTCCTTTATTTCAATGAAGACCACTGCCATCTTTAGTATCAGTGCTCTGCCTTTGAATCCTTTGTCCATGCTTAGAGGCATCATTTCCAGAGGAAACCATTTGGAAACTTGCTCAACCATTAGCATAAGAGTATAGAGAATACCAGACCCCTGCTCCTTGTGTTATGGCATAGCAATTGTATCTTGATCACATCATATGAGGGTTCCATTGTTGTCATAAACCTCTTGTAATGACATGTTTATAATAGGCATATTATCTGTGTCAACTAGAGTTGATGTTTCTTGAATGTCTTTTCCTTTTGTGCCTTTCCTTAAACCATCATGCATTGAATGTTATTTGGCGACTTGTTTGTCTAATGTTTGATTGAGAAGGCCTTGAATAGAGCCTTGTGCAACTTCAGATTTTGTTTTATTGTTGTCCTATTTGACATGCTTGGAATGCTTTCAAGCTTATCATGTTCCCAATCTAAAAGACAACATATAACTTTCATTTATCTCACTTATGAGGGTAACAAAATAGGTGGCCATGTTTCCTTGCCATGAAAACAATTACGCTCAATTTTGAGTACTCCCCCATACTTGTCAACTTGTAATTTCTCTCTCTGTCATGTAGCATACATTTATTACTAATGTCCTTCATGAGACCATTGTAGCATGCATTGTTTATTGTCCTTATCAATGACAATGACCTTCATTTACTGCATTCATTTTCACAAGTACGCCTATGAATGAACACTATTAATTCCATTTGCCTCATGTAGCTCTTGCAAAGGTGTTGTCCTCATACTTGTATCATGACCTTGACTCAATCATTGCTCTCTTTTTTGGTTATGTGTAATAAATACACACAATCTCCTCATTTTAACTTTATTGGACAGCCACATGTCACCTTTGTGGGTGACCTAAAAGCTCACCTTCCTATGTGATGTGTGACTGCCCAATAGGGTTATCGTCAGAGGGGCTTGACAACATCTTGAAATGCTTCCTCATTGTTCAAAATATGCATAATTGAAATTGATGCATCTATGAAGTCACTTCCTTTATAAACAGATCATGGATCTTCTTAAGAAAATTGAAGGACATATCAGCAAAATATGTTACATCTTTTGAATCTGATAATGAAAGTTGATCAACTGGTGTGATTCCATATTGATTTAATGCATTGATAATAGATAAATCTTTGATCAAGTATCTCAATTTCCTTTTTCTTTCAAAGCATGTTGAGCTCTACCCTTGTGGGAGCCACATTTAACCCACATGTTGTATTTAATTTGAATCAGAACAGTAACCAAACTTGTTCTGCACATGAAGCAAACAGCTAGAAAATAAATGCATATGTTGGATGTTTTTGATGACTTCGTTGTTTTCCAAGACATCCAAGGTTTGCATGCTTATTTTATGCACTTATGGATCAGTTTATTCATGCATAGGTAGGTGTGTATGTAAGGATTGAATCTTTCATTGCTTAGAGCCTCACTCTAATATCAGTCTTTTTTAGATGCAGGGGCTAGGTGCACTATGGAGCTGGGAAGGACACAAGCGGATCGGGGCAGCAGCAGTAGAGCAGCGGGTAACTTGTAACCAGTCATTCTTAGGCAATGATTGGTTCCATTCTTATATGCACATTGTTTGTTTCCTTTACTTATTCATGTATGAATTGCTTCATATTTTCATTGAATAAGAGAGTTAGTCCCTTGGCTTGTGAGGGACATGTACCTTAATGATTATCAATAAAAGATTACATTTATATACATATGATTATCTTTTCTCATTTGTATACATATGATTCTCTTTTCTTATTTTCTCAAAGTTACAAACACACACACATGCAAGTATTTCATCTAGCTAGATAAAAGTAACTAGGTATTTAATATACTATGGGGTGTAACATGTATGTACATAGATATATGTTAGATTCTTTGAGAAGTGAGAATCGAACCAAGATCTAATGTTGGTCGTAGATCACATGCAGTCCAATCAACAAATGATTGAATATCAAAATAGTGGAATGGATAAAGAAATATGAAAGAAATTAGAGAAAAAGCAAGAAAAATTTGTGAATACTATACTCTCACCAAGCTATCACCAAACTCGTGAAGGTGAAAATAGAGTGTTGTATATATAGAAAAAATAGGGCATTATATCCAAGAGGTGCATTACTCCTACTATCCATAAAAGGTGGGAGGTTTTACCTACTTGGTAAATGCTAAAACATGTGGAATAACCTCCTCAGGTGAAGACAAAAGAGAGGTTATGAGAGATGACACATAAAGCCAAAAGAGGGTGAGAAACCCAACTACCCCATAACCTACGCTGGTAAGGATGGAGTAGCGGTTATGAGAGATGGCACAACAAGCCAAAAGATGGTGTGTATGTAATACCCCATCCCTTGTGGCCTTATTGATCCTGTTAGTCATTGATGGTTCATGTTATTTTATGTTGGACAATATACATTGGTGATTATTGTTCCTATACATCAAGTTGCTTATATTTTGATTGCTAACTAACTAACTAACTAGTGGTTTTTGTGATTTTGTGTGATAGCTAGAGGAGTTCTATTCCTTATCTACATAAGTATGCAATGATCAAGATGTTTCATTGTTGGCAATATCATTATATATATTATATGGATTTCATCGTGTTAGGTGATTTTATATTATGAGTGCGAGTAAGTGTGAGTATAAAGGTAATGATTGATATTTCAATATTTTGTTGTAGTAGTATTCATTATATGTTAAATAGATTATTGATAAGTAGTAATATTTTGAGATTAAATAACATGATCAATTATTGCTTGGCTCTAAAGGGTATTATGCAAGTGGGAAGAATTATATGTTACTTACGTAGATTTAATTCCTTAGTAAATTATTATTAGAAGGTTATTTTTCATATGATATTGTTTCAATTACTATTAATTATGAGATATACTGACACCTTTTTCTGGTTGAGTAAATAGGTTAAAATTGGCCAATGTTGATGAAGGGGTCACATAGCTACTTCCCTTATGTCATTTTTGTGAATTCCTAGTCTTGTCAAGTATATGTGTTTTAACCTTGTTTTGTAAGGATTGTGCATGTGTGACCCTTAAATAAAGTCTAAAACCCACTTTAATTTCCCACTTATGAAAAGTGGCGAAAATTAGAGTTGGTTGGGTGGTGGGAAGTTATGGGGAGTTGGTTTCCTTTTTCCTTCTATATATTCCTTCTCTTTGAAAGGAGAAGGGGCTTCTCTCTTTTGCCTCGGCTTCTCTCCTTTTGGTTTTTCCCTCTTTCTTTGTCCTTGTTGCTTGGATGTCTTTTCTTCCCTCATTTGGGAAGGAGAATTCTGAGATGGGGGAGAGGATGAGAGAACGAGAATGGAAGAATAGGGTTTGGAGAAGGAGAGGCTATCCCCATTTAGATTTGCACTGAGTTTGGTAAAATCTCTCCTTGTTGGTTCTATGTTGTTGAGAAAATGAATTGTTGTGTTGTTTACTCTTCTTTGTGGAATTCTATGTTAAATTCCTTGTATGATGGTTTTGAATTGTGTGAGTTGGAACTTTCTTGTTTTGTAAAAAGTTGTAAACAAGTAAATGATGTGAATGTATGAATAGTGGAGAAATATTAATGGTATAGGACATGAAATTGTTGAGTAATACATGTGAATTGTGGTTATGTGTATATGTTTGAGAAAAGCTATGTGACTCTTAGAGCTTGGGGGTGGATTGAACATCAATCCTATGGTTGGGAGGAGATATTTTTGGCCATATCATCTTTTGTTGCCTTCTTTCAGATGCATATATATATATATATAAGTTGGAAGCATGGAAAGCCTATCAAACTTAGGACACCAGAATTAGATACAAGTCCAGTGATTTGGTAAAAAGCTTCAAGTTTCCAAGAGTAGAGTTTTGGGAAAATGTAATTGTTGGGTATATGGTGGTTGGTTCAATTTGTTAATGTGTTTATACTTTCAACTAGATATGTAAATTTAAGGAAGTCATTGGGTATGTCTCAATCCCTTGATATAAAAAGACTAATGTTGGGTAAATACATACTTTATGAGTGTAAACATGGTAGTCATTGGTGTAAATCTTTAAGGAAATAAAAGATTGTGTCATAAGTATCAAACTCCAATCTTGTTGACATAACTCTATGGAAGGAATTAATTTTAATTGGATCTAAATTGAATATTCTCTTGTAGTAAGGTTAATGAAAGCATGTGTTGCAGGTCTTCACAAATCTAAGTTGTAAGGAAATTTTTTTTTAAAATGATCTTTTCCTCTTGAATTTCCTTTCTTAATACAGCTAGTTAGATTTTATATTTATTCTTTCAGAAAATTAAAATATTATATAAATATAATGTGCAAATATATAAATCACACATATACATATTATTTATACAAAAAACTTGAAGATTAGATATAAATAGCAAAATAAATATACCTTATTATCCTAGATATATTAATCTAAAAAAAATTAAATTATTATTTAACAATTAAATTTTATAAATCTTCTTATACCTAAATTATCACTCTTAATATAATTAAAATAAATAAATTTTATTAAATATATATATTTAACATAAAAAAAGAGAATATATTCTCTCATATAAGAAAGATAAGAAAGAAATGATTATTGAATACCTTTAAGTTTTAAATGTAAAGAAGAAACTTCTAAAAGAAATAGTATGAGTACTAATTAAGGAAATTGACCTCCCTGGTCGAACCCCATATGGGGCCGACCATGGAGGGTTTCGGCCCTCTTTGAATGTCGCCACCCATGAGCAGCAAAGGGCTCCTTTATCTTGGCTTAGAATGAGAGAGTTTGAACACAGAAAAATGGTAATCAGGAAAAATGTAAGAGTTTATCTGCGCATAAAAAGGGAAAGCTTCGTGTGTCCTCTTCAACCTGCATTGCAGATCTAGAAACATAATTAATGTCAATCTACAAGCAAACCATCAAATCAGATGGGATATGCAAGAGCCAAATAGAAGAACAAGAGAAAACAATTAATTTCTAAGGAGTTATAAATTGGTTACCAATTTAGTTACTAATTAAGGGAAAGCATTTAATTTAATTCAAGTCAATTCGAATTAAGTAACAAATTTAAATTCTGTTGTTAAATAAAAGTTTAGAAATGTTGTTATCATGATCTTCTTTTGGCAGAACTTGCTCTAAGAATGGGAAATTGGGAATAAATAGTTAATGATTCTTTTAACATAGTATCAATCTTAAGTTATCAATGGAAATGAAATGGCTAAATTCTCTTAGTCAGGCTATTGATGTATCATTCCTTATCAATTTGATTGCTAGTAAAATCTATACTTTAGAGTTAGTCAATTGTTAAATCTAATGTTTTAGGAAAAAAGTGGTCTAGCTTTCTAGTTGATAGATATTTGGTTATGGAGGGCAACTAGTCTTAAAGAGATTGGTTGAATGTATTATTTTTTTTATAAGTTTGGATTAAGCATTGGTTTTGTATTTAGGTATGTCTTGTTTCATAATTAAATCTTTGTCAATACAAGGATAAGGAATTTAACAATATGTAATTTAAAGTGAGTAATGAACTCGTGATATTATTGAGGTGATTTTCAATCACAATAATATCATCATTGTTTAAGGATGTAGGCGATGTGAATAATAACATTTTGGGTAGCGTTAGCATGGAATTGTTAGTGTTTAAATAAGTGATAGTTAAGTAATTTTGTTTTCAAAAGTAATATCATAGATATAATAATGTATGGTAAATGATAAAATTTTATAGTTGGTAGGGTTAATAATTGTAATTGTACTTGTGATTTTGTACGTGATGTTGCTAATCTTATTGAAGAGTATATACATAGTCAACAAAGAGTATTAAGAGTGAAATTGGTAATATCTTTTGAAATGCAAATGAGGACAATATTAAAATATAATTATTGTAAGTGATTTTGGGTTCTTATCAAGGGTGGTACATATTAATATTGTGTATCAAAGATAATGTTGTAGTGCCAATCATGCTAACTAGTAGATATAAATGAAAAAGGGAACGATAAGGATATAGATAATAGAAAAAAGTGGTCTAGCTTTCTAGTTGAGAGATATTTGGTTATGGAGGGCAACTAGTCTTAAGAGGTTGGTTGAATGTATTACTCTTTTTTTATAAGTTTGGATTAAGCATTGGTTTTGTATTTAGGTATGTCTAGTTCCATAATTAAATCTTTGTCAATACAAGGAAGAGGAATTTAACAATATGTAATTTAAAGTGAGTAATGAACTCGTGATATTATTGAGGTGATTTTCAATCACAATAATATCATCATTGTTTAAGGATGTAGGCTATGTGAATAATATCATTTTGGGTAGCGTTAGCATGGAATTGCTAGTGTTTAAATAAGTGATAGTTAAGTAATTTTGTTTTCAAAAGTAATATCATAGATATAATAATGTATGGTAAATGATAAAATTTTATAGTTGGTAGGGTTAATAATTGTAATTGTACTTGTGATTTTGTACATGATGTTGCTAATCTTATTGAAGAGTATATACATAGTCAACAAAGAGTATTAAGAGTGAAATTGGTAATATCTTTTGAAATGCAAATGAGGACAATATTAAAATATAATTATTGTAAGTGATTTTGGGTTCTTATCAAGGGTGGTACATATTAATATTGTGTATCAAAGATAATGTTGTAGTGCCAATCATGCTAACTAGTAGATATAAATGAAAAAGGGAACGATAAGGATATAGATAATAGAAAAAAGTGGTCTAGCTTTCTAGTTGAGAGATATTTGGTTATGGAGGGCAACTAGTCTTAAGAGGTTGGTTGAATGTATTACTCTTTTTTTATAAGTTTGGATTAAGCATTGGTTTTGTATTTAGGTATGTCTAGTTCCATAATTAAATCTTTGTCAATACAAGGATGAGGAATTTAACAATATGTAATTTAAAGTGAGTAATGAACTCGTGATATTATTGAGGTGATTTTCAATCACAATAATGTCATCATTGTTTAAGGATGTAGGCTATGTGAATAATATCATTTTGGGTAGCGTTAGCATGGAATTGCTAGTGTTTAAAGTCACTTATTCCTCTTTATTACTTAAGCTAAACTTAGGCACATTAATAATTAATTATTAATTATTAAGTGTGCACACTAGGGTTTCATTTAGGGTTTATTGATCTCCTTCATAAGATTGATCTCTTTTGTAATCATGAGATTATTTTAATGCATTTTTACTGAGAGGTTTTACAGAGAACATATTTTTCGGTTCTTCATATCTTTTGCATGTGACAGGTATCCATCTTGCATGCAGGTGATCTTGGATTCTAACAATATGTATGTTACTAAGTTCATGTGCAATGGACAAGTATTAGTGTTTATACGTGTTGTCTTGGTCCATGTCATTAATTGGTAATTTTCCCTATTGACCCATATTAAGAAGGAAGTATACTATTTAAATGTTGAGGGATCATGAATGCTTGGTAGTAAATTATGATCGTTATTGTGTGTAGCAATTTACTTATGCTAGTTAATCGGAGTTTGTGTCATTCTCATAAGGATCATTTGTTGTGATAGGCCAAAATTGGGGTAAAGAATAAACTGGATTCAGCTTGGTCTAAGTGTCGATCCAGGGATTGCAAGGTTGCGAAAAGTGTTGTGGCACTATACCTAAGGGTTGAAAGCAGTGAATTAGTGGGGATGAATGCAGCCCAAAACTGGGGTAAAGAATAAACTGGATTCAGCTTGGTCTAAGTGTCGATCCAAGGATCGCAAGGTTGCGAAAAGTGTTGTGGCAGTATACCTAAGGGTTGAAAGCAGTGAATTAGTGGGGATGAATGCAGGAAAAGATTTAATTTGGCTTATGTTTTCTATGTGACAAGAAGTTACAGTGTGATAGGAAGTTCGCATAACAGAATACAAAGTAGCTTTCAAAAACAGTCTTATATAATTGAACAGTAAATAAACCATTGAAATAGTTGAACTTTTTGCACTTCAGATAGTGATTGCATCCAACAAGGAATTAATCACACCAATTAAAAATTTGTGTTCAACAACAAATCAACCACATAAGCCAGATATTAAAGCTTTCCGATCTTAAAAGGAATCAAATCATAAATAAATCACACACTGCGAAATACATTCAACATAAAACAAATCACCCAAAATATAAATTCTAACTAATTCAAACACACGACAACCTCACAGAGCATTCCAAGAGTGGGTGCCCTTCCTTTGGTTCACAAGGCGAGTGGAAAGAAAATGCCTTTCTACGTTAGACTAATTAGCAAAATGATATTTTATTTCTCAGAGATAATACAAAAAAAAAAATCGTCCTCCAAAAGTTTGCTTACGCTGCTTATATATACGCAGCCTATAAAAACTACGCACAAGAATAGATAGCTTGTTTTGGCCTACGACCAACAAACTAGAAGAAACAAAATGTGGATCACTAGCCACATATCTAAAACGGTTTTTAATAACTAAAAACAAATTATGAACTAGAAACATGTAATCTTCTCACAGCTCCTTATTTTGCTTCATTATTTAGTTTTGATTAATGGTGCAGAATAACCATGACAGATGTGACAATAGCAAGAATGTAGTCAATTTGATAAGCATGTGTGAATACGTGCATAGAATGGGATGGATGTGCCATAAAGAAATGGCTAAAGGAAGGCTATCGTTGGATGAAACAATGCACAGTCAGCACCGAAGAGGTAATTGTTGCCACCACGAAGGCTGATGCCATCCACGTGATGAAGGAAACTACAATGGTAGGCACAAACCATACTTTTGTGAAGAAGGTTCCTGACCAAAAAGTGACAAGAAGATCTGCATCCTTAAATCAGAATGTTGAATGATTTATTTCCTTAACATAATAGAAGAAAAAATTACTAAATACAATTCAATATTTATTATTCATATATTTTATCTAAAAATTGAATTAAATATTACTTATATATATTAAATCATATGCAACATAAAATGGTAAAATGGTATAATATGGAATGGAAATGGAATGTGGGAATGGGTATGAAAGCGTATAAAATAGGTTAAAATATGACATAAAATGAGACATAAATGCCTCTCATCATGTTGCGCGGAATAGTACTTTTTCCTTTCATTTAGAATGTGTCAAGTTAGGAATAATGGATGTTTCACATAGTAACGATATTTTCAATCACAATAATATCACCATTGTTTAAGAATATGGATAATGTGAGTAATATTAATGTTAGCTTTATTAGAAGTAAAATTGGATTTGTAATATCAGTAAATATTTATAATTAAATGTTAAGGGTAGATTGGTAATCACAACATAAGCAAGAATGATATTAAATATAAATATTGTGAGTGGCATTATTATTAAATTGGGTATTTAGGGAGGTTGGTATTAAGAAAGAAAATATCAATGTTAAGTATTAAGATAATATTATTATAATCATTATTTGACAAGAGAATAATAGTGTAATATTGTTAATACTAGTAAGTATAGATATTCAAGGGGAATAACAAGGGATAAAGGTAAATACAATACTAATATTAATGTTGTCAAATCAATGTTATTAGGTGCATTTGATCTATTCACTGTATCATTATTATGTTATGTGTGGTTAACAATGTTTAGTGGTTATGTGTATTTATTCAAAAAAAAATTGGTGGTTGTGTGTCGTGTTAGTTGTGTAAAAATTTGGGGAATGACAGTGTAACTCAACTACCCATATGTGGGAAAGAATGACACATGTAGCTAATGTATTTCGCCATGTGTCCTCATATTAACCACCTAATAAACCTAAGAAAGCTTAAATAATATGTGTAGGAAAAAAGAAATGCCCCTAACATAAGGAAAATAAAAAACCTACACTCAAAATATATTCTTGGCCCATTTTTACACTTAAGACGTAGAAAAATGAAATCACTTCGAAACATTTTTTTTTATATATCTATCTGTTTCTGGATTTTTTTACATTTGACGCAAACATTATAAAGCATAGTCAGACTTTAAAAAAAAACTTTAGACATAAAGTTAGGGCATTTAAAAAAACAAATTCTAGTACTTTTATTTTAAAATTATTCTCTTAAACACTAATGAGTGGTTCCTAACAAAAACTTTTCTTTTAATTTATACCCTACTGACAGTTCAGGTAATAAACATTAAGCTGCCCCTACAATATTAGGCCGCATCACAGCATGACCTACTATTTTAGGGTCAGCACTCTATCTTTTAAAGCAAATCCTTTTAGGTAAAAGTAAATTGGTAGGTAAATTGGTTTTTCATTTTAAAAACCATACTCATTTTTTATAATTGGCATTTTTTTAACGTATCATATTCCACATGAAATAACAAAATAGATTTTTGAATTTTTGGAATATTATATTGTTTTTTAGTTGCTCGAGTGTTGGGGTTTGGCTGATTTTTTACTGTTTTAAACCCGTGTAATTGAATTCCTTTTACAACTTTACTATTCTGCGTAAGTGTCATGTAAATGGAATGCTACCATGCTTACAATCAAAACTTGAAACAATGGGGTCTTTGGCAACATATTCAAAGATAATTTAATCAAGCTTCAGTCTCTAATCAGTAATCAGAGACACAGCCATCAATCACGACAAGGAACAATATAATCTGATGTTGACTGGACAAGTATTATACATACAAAGAGAAGAGGAAACATTTTGGTGGCAAAATTCCTCAGGAACTTGGTTCAAAAGAGGAGATGGGAACGTGAAGTGCTTCCACAAGTCTATCCTCAAGATAGTTGCCTCAATGAAATTCGCGAACTCAAAAAGTTGGACAGAAACACAATTGATGACCAGGAAGAAATCCTTCAGTTAGTTTTTGGCTTGAAGAAAGAAATGTTAATTGAAAGAAACAATTGCAGGAAAGTGACAAAACTACACGAATTATTGTAGTTCCATAAATCGTTATAGCTGAAGACAATTTTCATCTGACAGCTTCAGTCACAATCTTTTCTTTAGAAAAAGACAAATCCTCAAGGCTTAGATGGATAACTACATGATTCTTTTGAGGGAGTTGTTGCACCTCTAATCTATATTTATGTTATTATCTTCATTATGTGTGATTCAGTTATGCACTGTTCGACATGTAGTGAACATAATCCTAGCCAGGTTAGGGGACTGCTGCAATAGTTAACTGGGATAGACTCAAACTGGTACTAGAGCAAAGTTTTGTCATGTGAAAGACAGTTAAGATTCATATTTTCAATTGATAGACATCCTGTATCTTGTTGTGCACTTGCAGCATTTCTAACACTCCTACATCTAAGTTTCAAGCAGTCATTGCTCACCTAAAAACGAACACCACCAATGCAGCTAAGTAATGAGTCTACAACACTACCCAAACAACAAGCCACTTGCACCTCCTCCTCCTCCAACCAGAAACCACACTTTCATTCCATTTAGCCTGCCATCTCTTCCAGTGATGGAAGCCACAATTTACAGTTTGGGAAGAACAGTAAACCTGCCTATCAAACTTTTAAGCATCCTAAAGAATATTCACAATTCTAGGAACCAAACTAAAAAAATCTTTCTTCCAACACCTTTTCAAATGTCAATTGTCCGTTCCTTTGAAAACATAACACTTCCTGTCTCTTCCCGTGGTCTTCATTTCTCTAGTCATTCTTTTATGCAAGTCTACAAACCGTGAGCTGATAGACTTTGTAACTCTGCTTTTAAAAATAAAAAATAAAAAATATTTCCTGAACAGTCTTCAAATAATAACATTTGCATCCATACATTAGAACCCCTTATGCAACAGAAAGACAATTATCGATGAGACCAGCTAAATTTGACCAAATGGATATAGAAATAGCAAGCATACTTGAATTAGTTTTGGACTCCACTAAGAAAGTTTCAAACCATACACAAATATATATATAGTTAAACAAATCATTTACCTTACCACTACCAAATTTAAATACAAAAACAAGTCCCAAACCCTTCAACACTGAAGATTGTACTCTTCACCAAATTGCTCAAAGTTCGCATCATTCATGTTCCAAGCAAACCTTCATGCACAATCTCATCCTGAGATTCCATTTATGCTTTTCAACTTCATTCTCCTATGTCATAATTGACGTAATCCACATTTTATGCTAGTAAAGATAATAAAAATCAATGTTTCTCTGAGCTTCCAAAATAGGATAATGAGGTTTAAAGGACGGCAAAAAAATTCCAAATTTTTGGGGCAGCTATTATTTTGGGAAGAGACTTTAAACTAGTCAAGACAATAAAATGAGAAAGACATTAGTATTGACAGAAAATTAGCCGATCAATTTTACTATCTATCTGATTGAAAACGGTGAGATGTTGGACTTGGAGTTTACTCAAGCCCTCTACACGGTGTAATAGGAGAAAAGGTAGTTGCTATATGTTGATTTTTTAGCTCAGATAGAAACTTTCTGCACAGGTTAGTGTAAATGTGTTGGAAGTTAAGAGTTATTATGTTTCACATTTCACTTATAGGGAAAAAAAGAAAAGCCTTTTATCTAGCTAATATAGTCTAATAAAATGTAGATATGCATTAATGATTTAGACTTATCTTCCAACTCATCTCTTGTAAAAGATACTGAGCCTTTTGGAGATTATTTTTTTGCTAAATAGTATAAAGATAGGCACAAAATAGAAGAATGATATACAGTGATAAATTCTGTGCAACTATGGTGAACAGTTTGTAGAGGTTTCCGTGTAAGTTTTTCAAAGGAATGAGAAGCTGATTTTTCACTTAAAGTTAAAAAAAGGAAAGCCTTTTATTTAGCTAACTAAGTCTAACAAAATGTAGATATACCTTAATGATTTAGACTTATCTTCCGACTTATCTCTTGTAAGAGATAGGAGCTTTTTGGAGATTAGAATTTTGCTAAATAGTATAAAGATAGGCACAAAATAGAAGAGTGATATACAGTGATAAATTCCATGCAGCTGTGGTGAACAGTTTGTAGAGGTTTCCTTGTAAGTTTTTCAAAGGAATGAGAAGCTGATTTTGAACATGTAATTTTCTGTGTACTTGTTTTACACTTTCATAAATTGAACTTTCAGCTATTGTGTGTTTGATGTAATTGTTCAGAAAATTAATTTTCTGCTGTTAAATAACTTATGTTTGAGTTATTTAATGAGAGAACATTAGGACGGCAGTTGCCTAAGGTTGAAACTCTTCACTATATAGCTGAAAGACTAGACCTCTTCAATAGTTGACGGTAGATAACAATCCATGAACATGTTAAATTACTTTCTGACCATTGGGAAGTACATCTAGAAATTCAGCTCACTAAACCACCTCAAAATTCTTTGTTAAAGTTCAAATGAATATGCTTTTGACATCTTGAACGACATTTTGAAATCAAGTATGGTGGAATCAAATTCAATCCAAGAGCATGAAATCTACAAATTTGTAGAGATTACACGTATAGTAGCATTATACTTGAAAAACTTAAATTATTCCCAAGTAATCCTAACCACTCACAGTTGTGCCATTTGCGACACTGAGGCAGTTAAATAAAAGCACTTTTGAAACAGAAAAATATGGAGCGCAGGCAGACTGAAGAATTTAAATTTCAACATAAAGTTAGGGCATTTTAGTTTTTTTGTTAAGTCTACTTAACAAGATCTATTTTAGAGTCTTAGACAATAACGAAGGTTTTTTTTTTTCAATTTATACTTTAACAAAGGTTTTTCCTTTAAATAATATCCTCATGAAAGTTTACGTAATAAACATAAGGTTGCCTGTAAAATAATAGGTTGTGCCCCACGACAGCACAACCTACTATATTAGGGCCAGCCCTTTGTTTTTAAATTTTACATAAAAAAATGCTTAGGTGAAAGTAAATTGATTTTTCTTTTGAAAAACTCTACTGAATTTTTTTATAATCAACATTTTGTAACATACTATATTCCACATGAATAACAAATCAGTTTTTCTGTAAGGAATATTGTTTTAGTTTCCCAAATTTTGGCTGAGTTTTTCCCATTTTAAGCCCATGTAATTGAATTCCATTTACAATTTTGCCACATCATGTTAATGCCATGTAAATGGAATTCTACTATGATTACACATACCAAAGCAATAAGTCAAAATCTGGAACAATGAAATCTTTGGCGACATATAGCAACCTATTTAATGACAATTCCGTCAAGCTTCAGCCTCAAATCAAAGACATGGCCATTATTCACATGGAACAATACGGTCAGGTGTTGATTGGACAAGTATCATACACGCAAAGAGAAGAAGAAACATTCTGGTAACAGAATTCCACAGCAACTTGGTTCCAAGAAGGAGACAGGAACATGAAGTTTTCCCACAAGTCTATCCTTTTAAATTAAAATAGTTGCCTCATTGAAATTCACTAACTCAAAATGCTGGACAGAAACACAATTGGTGACCAGGCAGAAATCTCAGTTAATTTTTGGCTTGTAGAAGGAAAAGTTAATTGAAAGACACAATTGCAGAAAAGAGGCACAGATACATGTATGATCCTTATTTCTAGAAATCATCGTAGCTGGAAACAACTCTCACAACAGCCTCAGTCACAATCTTTTCAAACATCCAAGCATCTTGCAACTCTTGACAAACTCTAATCACTCAGCCTAGGGAAACAAAGTCAGTCTAGAACCATGTCAGATTCATGGTCAAACTGCAGTGCTTGGCCAACTAACAAGAGCGAGATAATTTTTCTACTCTTGTAGCTCTGCTCAAGCCAATGAGGGTGTTCCTATTTATATTTGTAGGATAAATGAAAATAAATAGGCCACATAACTTAACCAAACCATATGCATTAGGACACTCCAAAAGGCTTGGCTTACCGATCTTTTAGACCATAGATCTCTCAACAAAATAGATTAATCAATAGGATATGATGAATCTCAAATGTAAAAACCTGGTTAATATCCACATATGTTATTAGAATTTATTACTTCACCTATAGCTTGGAACCCAAAAACATGCGTAGCTCTCTAAAAATGACTCACAAGTGTAAGGTCTCTAAGGAGCAAAGACATGTAGCACTGAGTTAATGCAAACTGATAAAACATATATTATGAATAATTTACCAGAACTTTGAATAAATGATTTGTCATTTTAAAGCTAGATCAAATAGCTAAGAAAAAGGCCAATGTCTTAATCCATGGGCAATAGAGTCAAATCATAAAACAGTGAGAAAATATGTATGTAGATCAACTAGAACAGAGAACCAGAAATGTATATGAGATCTTGTCAATCTTGTTGTAGTTTCCCTCAAATACAATTCAAAAACTCAAGAACTTCACATGACTAAACATTCTTAGTAATTAAAAAATGAACAGACTACCCCATATGATATTAAGGGAAAGCTTTTACAACTGCTACAATAGTAGACTAACCAAAAAAAACTAATGAGCTGGCAAATGTAGCCCCAGAGATTTGTCAAATCCCTTCAAATTACCAAACACCTATAGAGACGTTTAGATCATGAAGATAAATTTTGTTTGCAAGCACATTTTCCCTATTTACAAAGCAATGAAAAACTCAATATGTCAGATCTGAAACTTTTCTTTTTTATAATACCCTAAATCACATAAGAACAAACGACACTATATTTCTTGCCAAGAGACTTGTGTTTGGCCAAAAGGACCAACCCAGAGACCAACTCTTCATACAAAGAGAAATAATGTAATTATAAAACATAATCTGCCCTAGATTGTATATGCTGCTGACACATGTTGTAATTTGCACCATTGCATTCACAACAAGGAGAATGAACAAAGCTTGTTTCTAGCATGTGATTTTTTTCAGCCTTGACAATGACAAGAAGATTTGATTTTAGTTGAGCCTCAAAAAGATCTAATATTATCTCTTTGCATAAATCTTCCCAAACTTGCACTTTGCTCAAGTACAAAATCAGTTCATCAAATTGGTTGCAACAACCTCTCTGTTGAAGCACTTACTCCTTTTGAACATATTACACACTCAAACAGATTTGGTTCACATCCAAACAGGGAAGCTCTTCAAATCTACACACACAATCACAAGGCACATAATTTCACTAATCTCTAACAGTCATTTATTGCTGGACAACTGCCCATATTCTAAGGACCTAAGTGCCATTCTATACAAACAGGCATGAGCAGAGTATGATATTCATTCAATTCCTAGCCACTGTCTTTACAAATGGCCACACAACCTCGTAAATTAGATTCATTTCTAGAGGGGTCCATCATGTCACAACCCAAGCAATCAATGCCTTCAACTTCTCAATCTGATCTACAATTGAACTAACCTTTGGAAAACTTCCTTGCAATCCAATTTAATTATGAAAACCAAGAGAGACAACTTCAGTTGGTTAATTAGTTTGAACTGTGGTATGAGATCAATGGCCCAAGTTGATCACTACAAGATCAATAGCTCAGGATGAAACAGAGGAAGGGAAACAGCATGGCATTAGCCTGTTATTTCATATATGTGAACAAAAAGTGAACATGTCACCAAAACCATGGTATAGACTCTACCTTGACAAATGTCAAATAGCTATATCAGGCCCAAAATATTTAGCACCTAAAATCATGTGGTATACATCATTTGTTGCCAATTGCCACAAAGGAATACCCCTCAAACATTCCCCATATTGGTCTTTCAACCAATAGGTATCAATATTCAACACCACATGTCTGTTTACATTCCCCCAAGCCCCTCGCCAACACATTACCATAGCTGTTAAAAATCAAAAAGGATTGATGGCTCGTGATGATTATCATAAAATAAAACAGGCAAACCCAAAGATGCAGGCTACCTCCTTTTGTTGTTTTACATAAGTCCATATGAACATGACACAGCACCAAGGTTGCAGTGAAGAAATGAATTGATTGCCCACTAAATACATAATAGCATACCATACATGTGCCGCCTAATAACTTTTTATTGATTCTTTATAATGTGGGCATAAGGGAGTGCTAACATATCCATTGCTCAACCAATAAGACCTTGAAATGTACATCAAATATTATTCAAGGTGAATTACCTGTTTAATATGCTCACTGTCCACTCTATTAAGCACCAGCATGATCCAACAATCCGCATTGATTGAAGCAAGATCAAAAATGAGGGACAAAATTTGGACAACACAAAAATACAAGCCAAACTATTTTGTTGTTTTGCCCCATGATGACATGCAGCAAAGACCCTCACTTGCATAAATAGAATGGGCTCACCATCCTTGTGGCCCTAAATGACATGTGACAAATATATGGCTCTCTCAAAGAAGGGTCCCGAAAGGAAACTGTGTTCATGCAATAGCTAATAAATTTGACATGTCAACCCACATGTCCACTTTAAGCTACATACTCTTTTGGACTCATGTCTTGATTCATTAATGTGCAACCAAATCGAACATTCATTTGTTGATCAACACACAATCAAGGGGTAGGGGTGAAACGACACATCCAAACCGTGCAAGCAGCATACTTTCATGATTTTTCCTAAGCCAATGAAAATCTATAACCTAGCTCCAAAGTTGTGATACAACCTTTTGGCATGTACACCTACTCAATAGTCATGAAGGGCTCACCACACTTGCTACCTAGGAGACACATGGAACACTTTTATTTGTTTCCCATGATGTGTGCCCAAATGGGTGGCATGCATTTGTCCTGTAACCATTGGAAAAAAGACACATGACCATATATTATTTAAAGCTATAGACCAATTTAGATTCTGACAAGACCACTTAAACAATGACCAAATCTGATGGCCTACTTTGATCAAAGAAAGATCAAGAGAAAGCTTCATATTGTGCACTGCTACCTTTCACCATTTTTTCCAAGATGAAAAAGATTTGGACACATCACCACAGATTGATGGTTCCAAGGTTTTGAAAGATTAACTTTGCACTTCTTCAGTCAAAATTGCAGGCCTGTGACACATGACACATTTTGATTCATTCTTGCCTTTGCAACTCTCCACCTATTCTAACCAAACTAATTCAAGACTGCTACATATCCTATCTCCAAAATAAATTTCCACACTAGATGCAACATACTAATGACTAGGACTCCTTACCAAGAAAGATAACCACATAAACAACTGCATATGGATAGAGCACAAAATTAATTATGTAAAGGGAGTGCCACTTAAGTCACATGCCATGGCCAAGAACAAATCACACAAAAATATAACAAAGGTACGGGGAAAAACAAATGACTCAGCCTTCTAAAAGAACCTTCAAACTAGTCCACCATTAACACAAACCAAGAGCTTGACAAAGCATAAATAATGGAGGATTCACACAACGGCCAAGAATTGACAACAAGGTATATTTGAAACATTCTTGGCAATATTAAATGACCAAATTAGCAAACAATGACCAAGAATATAAAGCAGAGAACAAAAACATCATAGATAAAGGACCAAAGGATTTCACCAAGACAACAATCTAGCTTGACAAAAGGACTACATGAACCATACTTAGAATATCTAAGGTTGGTTACAAACAAAAGGGTAACAAAGCACTACAAGGAACCATGAAAAGTGTTATTTTCAGATCAAAGGTCAACAGTGGCTCTAGTTGGAGACGTGCATCTCTTGCAAGTGCAATGAGAAACTAGAAATGTCTCTGGGAGATTAGACTAGACAAAAAAATTACAGTAAAAAGAAATAGGCTTCAAAAACAAGAACACACAAAATATGTACAAACACAAAACACACACACAAAGAAAGGAAAAAACCAAAAACCAACACAATGCCAAAAAGAGGATCGCCAAAATGATTAAGTTGTAGACCTTCCTTTGCAAAAATCCCCTATGGCCGAAAACCATAGGAAAACATGACGTTGATTCTTGCCTCTATCAAATACTACATTCTCTAATGATTTTTTCCATTTTATTCTAATAATGCAAGTATTGCCCAGCTAAAAAACAATTATACCCCTATCCTTGATCATGTATAGAAATATACTGCAGCCAAATTGCAAATTTGGTTTGCATCCCTCTTCTAAATGTAACAGCTCATTATAAAACATGTATGGACTACTAGCATTAAAACTATCATGAATGTTTCCATACTTCATGTCCATATAATATAACTCATTATTACAGGAACTAGCAACCTTGTCCCAATATGTAGGAAAATGAAAAACTTGATAATCCGGTGATTCAGCATTATTTTAATTGCTAATCTCATTAGACAAATTAAGATCAAATTTGAATGCTTCATACTCACTAGATCTAGATTGACAAATCTAGCTGTTGAGCTGATCCAAGAAAAAAGTTATCATCATGAAGGTCCCAATAAAAGATATGAGGTTTAAGCACATATTCTGAACAAGATGTATCATTTGGTCCTCATTATCCTCTTCCTCATTTGCACTTAGTTCCCAATGAAATCTTTTGTGATCATGCTGAGGAACTTGATCATCAAGTGCAACAACACTCTCATAAGCAGTCTTGTCCCAAGCTTAGTCAAAATGAAAAGTTTCACATTCAAAATCATCCATGATGTACTCTAGGATATTTGATACTTCATTTTCCAACAAACTAACATGATAAAAAAATTCAACAAAATCATCATTGGAACAAATAGAATTTGTGCTAACATCAAAATGGATGGGTTCACAACCATTTGAATCACCTAGGTAACCCAACCCATCATTAAGAATGTTAGCATTAATTCTGGATAACTAAGGAATCTTAAGTGAATAACTTGGTTGTTCATATTGCCATAATGCAACTTGCCACAAGTTCATCCTTACTGCAATCAGATTCATTAATAAATAATAAATTTGTTAGCAAATTGATTAACAAATACCTCTGAACCAACTTCACTTGCAGCCTCATAATCTTCTCTCAAAGGTTACTCTGTGATAGCAAATTTTTCTTGAAGTATATGGCACATCTCATGCCAAGTCAACGGAACATCATATAGTGTAGCTTGAATTTTAGCATTGCAAACTTCTGCACTCAATTCCTCAAACTTAACATCCAAAGTCACAAAAGCTTTAGCAAGAGTACTTTTGAATATCGCATCCATCATTTTTTATACCCTAAGAAACTCATCAATATGATGACCCAACTGTAAGCCTGTTAAAGACTTATAGGACTCATCTCTTTCAAACAAAACATTTAATTCAGGATCAAATCCTCCAGAATACAAGGCCAAATCCACTAGCTCATCAAGCCCTACATGGTCTGGGATATCCCTTACAGCCTTTGCAAATCTACTATTGAATGCATAAACAAATCCATCGCTTCTCTAAATACTGGAAACTCTTCAATTAATATACTGGGATCAATCTCATCATCAAACTTCTTAATGAAAATAGTTTCAATTTCCTCCCAAAATGAAATAGAGTGGTCAAAGAAACCATTATTCTAGTCCCTTGCATCATCCCTCAAAGATGCATGAATAATTTCAACAAAAGATCTTCATAATCCACATCATAATCATTCATTAAATTGATGAAAGCATGGAGATGCATACTACCCAATGCTGAATCATTCCCATCAAACTAGGGCAGTCAGTTTCTGATTTCACTAGATATGAGATTAGGGAAGCTAGGTATTCCGATGAAATCTATCTATCTATATCTATTAGCAACAAAAAATAACCTCTAGCATTGACACATTTCTTGATGAATAGTAACTCCAGCTGGAGAAAGTGGCCTCAGGTTGTTCTGAGGATAGTGTTCTTGATTAACAAAGTCTAGGCTGATAAAATGATTGGTTAGCCAACTAAGGTTGAGCATTTGTGCTTGCAAGTGAGCATATTGAACTTTTAGTTGAGCAATATTTTGTTTAATCATTTTGATATTTTGTAGGGTAAGAACTGGGTCTTGACAAAGATAAAGGGAGCCTTTAAGGATCCAGCACTTGTTGGGACAGCTTCTAGGATAGAATAGATTATTCAATGTTGTGAGATGGATCAGGGGTATATTAGGAATCATTTCGTTGCTCAGGATAATACCCCTGGTGAGTATCCATTTTCAAGTTTTCCCTACTTATATGCATAAAGCATATAACCTTTCCTCCACAAGATTTAAATATAAAAATAGAGAAGCAGATTCATCTATAAAACAAGTGTATAAAGAATAAAGTGCACATAAAGATGTCTATTTTCAAATGGCACAAGGAGAAACTCACTTCAGCACCTGATACCAGCAGAATATATTCAAGATGATAACAACAGAGTCACCACCTCATGAAGAGGATAGTACTTTGAAGAACCAAACTAATCATCAAGGGCAAAACAAACTAGGTTCACACCACCAGCAGAGTTTTACCACATACAACCAGGGAACAAGGCAACAAATATTAAACCTTGGCAATAGACTACCCCAGCAACACCATTCGGTTGGTGCTAGTTGATGAGCAGCCAACCTACCAAACAAACCAAAAATAAATTGACACAATTACTCATGGAAAACAAAATTTACACACACAAAACCTTATCATAACCACAATGGTTTAGAATAAAAAATCAAGGTTCATTGTCCTCGGCAACAATGCCATTTTGTTGGTGCTCTTTGATGGGATGCCAACTATACACAAACCAAAATGACAAAGTAACCAATCAAAAACTACAAGAATTGAATTACAAAGGTTTTAATGAAAAATCCAGATTCTTAAGTTCCCCAGCAATGACACCATTCTATTGGTATTCAAATCAGCATTCTACAACTCTATAAGACAAACTCTAATCACTAACCTCAGATAAACATAGTCAGGCTAAAATAATGTCAGATTCATGGTCAAACTGCACAAGGCTTTGACCAACTAACAAGAGCAGGATAACTCTTCTACTCTTCTAGTTTTACTCAAGCCAAGGAGAATGCTCCTAGAGATCTTTGTAAGATAAATGAAAGATTAGCTACATGGCTTAACCAAACCCTATGCATGAAGACACTCCGAAGGCTGTCACTACATGTCCTTCATACTTGGCTTACCAATCTTTTAGACCATAGATCTCTCAACAAAACAAAATAATCAACAGGTTATAATGTAACTTAGAGGTAAGACCTGGTTAATGTAAGCATATTTTAAACTCTTATGATTTCTTACTTCACTTATAACTTGGAATCCAAAAACATGAATAACTCTCTAAAAACAATTCACAAGTGTAAGCTCTCAAAGGATATAGCAAAGACATGTAGCACTGAGTTTATGCAAACCAGTAATTTACTAAAACTTTGGATAAGTGATTTATCATTTCAAAGCTTGATTAAGTGGCTATGAATAAGACCAACGTCCTGATTTATGGGAACAGAGTCAAACCATAAAGCCGGGGGAAAACATGTATGTAAATCCAACTAGAACTGAGAACCAAAAATGTATATGAGATCTTGTCAGTCTTGTTGCACTTTCACTCAAAGACAATTAAAAGATCAGGAACTTCACCTGACTAAATATTCTTAGTAATCCAAAACTGAATAGACAACCCCATATGATGTTAATCGAAAGCTTTTACAACAGCTATGATAGTAGACTAACCAAAAAAATAATAAGCCAACAAATGTAGCCCTTGAGGTTGTCAGATTCCCTAAAATAATCAGACACTCTGGAGACATTCAAATCATGGACAGGAATTCTGCAAAACAATGAAAATCTCAATATGTTAGACCTGAAACTAAAAAAAATTGCTACCCTAGAATACTGAAGAACAAAGGACATTGTACAAATCTTCCCAAGAGGCCTCTGTTCAGCAAAAAGAACCAACCCAGAGACAAATTCCTTACACAAAGAGAGTGTGTATTTATAATAAATACATCTACCCTAGATTGCATATATTGTTTAAATCTGTTGCAATTTGCACATCTGCATTCATGACAAAGAGAATGAATAGAGTTTGTTATTAGCGCATGATTTTGTTCAACCTTGACAATGACAGCAAGATTTGATTTCAGTAAGCCTCAAAAAGATTTGATTTTATCTATTTTCATCTTCCCAAACTTGCACTTTGCTGAAGTACAAAACCATTCATCAAATTTGTTACAACAACCTCTCTATTAAAGTAGTTACTCTTTTGAACATGTCACACACTCAAAAAGATTTGATTCACATCCAGACAAGGGAAGCTCTTCAAATCTACATGCAGTCCCCAGGCACCTAATTCCACTGATCTCTAAAAGTCATTTATGGTTGGACATGACCTATATTCTAAGAACTTAAGTCCCATTTTGATCTATGCAAACAGGCATGAGTGGTATCTAATATTCATTCAATTCCCAACCACCACCTCTACAAACAGTCACACAGCCTCCTAAATTGGATTCACCTCTTTAGGGGTCCATCCCATCACAACTTAGGTAATCAATGCCTTCCACTTTTCATTCTAATCTACAACTGAACTGCCCTTCAGCGAACTTCCCCGAGATCCAATTTGATTTTGAAAACCAAGAGAGATGACATGATTCATTTAATTGGTTTGAACTTTGGCATGAGACCAATGGCCCAAGTTGATCGCTACAAGGTCAACAACCAAGGGTGAAGCAGAGAAGAGGAAACATGGCATCATTTCACTTATGTGAGCAAAAAATGAACATGTCACCAAAATCATGGTATAGACCCTAGCTTGAAACTGTCAAATAGTTATATCAGGCTCACTATATTTGCCACCTAAAACCACGTGGCGTACCATTATTTGTTGTCATAGAGGAAAATTCCTCATGTTGGTCTTTTGGCCTATAGGGATCAATATTTAACACCACACATCCCTTCGCATCCCCAAGCACCTCCCCAACACATAATTGCAGCTACTAAAAAGTAAAAACCAACAAGGATCAACAGCTCACTTGATCACTATAAGACTAACGGCCAAGGACAAAACAAGCAAACCCAAAGATGCAAGTTGCTTCCTTTTATTGTTTTACCTAAGTGCATAAGAACATGACACATATGCTGTAGTTGGCCGAGAGTGTGTGTACTTGGTCGGTTGGGAGTCATAAGTAATAAGACTTTAGTTAATATTAATAATCCATGTACTTATGTTATGTACGTGTCATGTTAGTTGTCTCAGGAATTAAGTTCCTGACGAAGTAATTAGTTATAATGAAGGGACGCGACGGTTGGTACCTCAACCACCGCCAGCGTACTATATGTACTTGATTCATGTAGTCAGGAAACATTGCAGTTCTACTATGCTATGCTATGTTCTGTCTTGAGACATTATGATGTAAATGGCGAACACTGAATAAAGCAATACATCTATGTTATGTGCAATTGCCATGTGATTATTATATGTTGTCAATGTTATTTTATATTTCCATTTACTTTGTACGTCATTGTACCCGTAGTGAGTAAACATATGCCAAGGTCACAATGAATAAATGCATTGATCACTCGTCAAAGACATTATGGCATACTATACCTATGCCACCTAGCAACTTTTTATTGGTTCTTCATAATGTGGGCGCAAGAGAGTGCTTTTGTATCCATCCCTCAACCAATGAGACCTTGACAAATAGATCAAATATTCTTCAAGGTGAATTAGCTATTTAATATGCTCACCATTCACTCTACTAAATATCAACAAGATCCAACAATCCAGATTGATCAAAGCAAGATCAATAGTGATGGGTGAAATGGGGCAACACAAAGATACAAGCGAAAGTCTTTTGTCATTTTTCTCCCATGATGAGATGTAATAAAGAAGCCCTCACTTGCATACATAGAACAAGCCCACCACCGTCATGGCCTTGGTGACACGTGGCAAATACATGTCATTCTTGTAGAGGATCCCCACGAGAAACTTTGTTATGCCTTGACTAATAAAATTAAGACACATCAAACCATGTGTCTACTTCAAGCTGCAAATTCACCTTTTGGACCCATGACTTGATTCATTAATGTCCAACCAAATCTAATGGCACTTTGTTGATCAACACATGATCAAGGACTAGGGTTGAAATGGCATAACCAAAACATGCAAACAACAACCTTGCATCGTTTTGCCTAAGCCAATGAAAATCAAATACATAGCTCCATAGCCACGATAAAGCCTTTGCTATGAACACTTGCTAAATATTCATATTGGACCCGCCATACTTTCCACCTAGAACACACATGGCACACCATTATTTGTTCCACATGATGTAATCCCAAGTGGGCATGCACACATTTTCCCTCTAACCAATGAAAAAAGGACACACCGCCATGTACTATTTAAAATCCTTTCACCAAATTAGTGTTGCACGAGAACCACTTAAAAGATGACCAATTCCAATGGGCTGCTTTGATCAAAAGAATGATCAATGACCAAGGCTAAAACAAGAAAGTTTCATACCATGTGTTGCTACCTTTTACCATTTTGCCAAGATGAATAGGATTTGGGCAAGTCTCCATAGATTAGCAGTTCCCAAGTTTTTAGAGATTAACTTTGCACTTGTTCAATCCAAACTTGTGGGCCTACAACACATGGCACATTTTGACCCACTCTTGCCCCCACAACTCTCCACTTGTTCTAAATGGATAAATTAAAGACCGCCACATATCTTGTCTTCAAAATAAACTTCTATGTTGGATGCCGCATATTGATGACTAGGACTCCTCTATAGAAGACAATCACATAAACAACTACATATGGCCAATGTACAAAATAAAAAATATCAATACCCAATCACTTTTATATAAAGAGAACCCCTCTTCAGTTACCTACCATAGTCAATAAGAAGTCACATGAAATATAACAAAGGCATACGGCAAGACAAAGGACATCGGCCTTTTGAAAGAGTCTTCAAACCAGACGGCCATTAACACAAACTAAGAGCTCAACAAAGAAAAAATAATGGAGGATTCGCACAAAGCCCAAGATATCGACAACAAGGCTTGTTTGAAACATTCTTGGAAAAATTAAACAATGTTCCATGAGGATGCATCCCCCGCCCCCCCCCAAAATCCCCACATTTCTAAGATGTGCATGTCTCTGTGATGTAGGAACTTGGAGGGGACATCCCCCCACCGCCTCGACACTAGCACTGCCATCCCCAAAATGTCTCGCTCTGCGAGGGGGCGTTTTTGGGACACCAAGACATCCCCGACATATTTGAGGAACTCCCAAGAGTCTCTCAACTATCTTAGGAACGCCTAGGTGTCTCCCATGGTCAATTAGCCAAAAAACTATCTTTTTTAAAAAAAGTCAAAAAAAAATTTGGAACATCATGCCCAAGGCCGAACCCAACCCTAATGGCCTATGAGCCCCACCCAAACCCCAAAAACTCTATAAATCTGCCTTCTAACCTCATTTCAACTCACAAAAACAAATCAACAAGAAGCTAATAGTTGTGAGTGTAAGAATGAGAGCAGCAAGTGCAAGGTGAAAGAGTGAGAGTGAAGAGCAAGAGGGTTGAGGAGCAAGAAGAGGAGTGATGACGCCAAGTTGCCAACTCAAGGGATTGAAACTAGGACTTTTCAAGCAAGATGTAGGCTTTTATGACTGTTTTTCTTAATTAGTTTCATGATTATGTTGATAGAATCCATAGACATGGTTGTATATTGTCATTTATGTTGATAGAATCCATAGGCAATGGCTGTATATTGTCATCAACATTGATAAAATTCATATATCAAGTTGCAAATTTAAATTTCAATAGTGATTAGCTTAGTTTTGAATTTTGCAAATGATTCAATGAATCGTTCAATAATATTAATGAATCGTGATCAAATTATGATTTTTTTAATTATATAACAGTAAGTTGTCTTATTTTAGTCTTTTAGATGTTCAATTTTTTTATTTTGTCAAATTAGGATTATAACTTTTGTGTATCCTCTGCTTTTGCGCTTCATGAGACCTGAAATAAGAAAAAAAAAAGTGAAATCCTTGTTTGACAAAGATTAAGAACAAAGATTTTTATTTGTGTATTCTCTACTTCTATGCTTCGTGTGACCTAAATTGAGAAAAAGAAAAAGTAAATATCTGTGTCTTAATCTTTGCATTATGCATAGTTTGAATTTTAATTTTAAAACTAAAAACTTATAAATTTTGTATCCTTTATTACTGTGTCACTATGAGTTCTCATGGCATGAGTGAGGATGAGGTTGAGCCTCAACAAGAAGTTGAAACTGAAAGTGAAAATGAATCCAATTATGCACCTGATCATGATGAAAGTGCAAAAGCAGAGAGGGAAGACCGTGAAACCCAAACCACTAGTTCTATTGCTAGTACAAATATTTATTACCCTTCCACAGCACTGGCAAAATATGCTAAAGGACCCTTTGATCCAAAATCTCCTCTAAGACAATTTCCAACAAAATTACAAGTAAAACCTGGGGCATCTAGGGGCACTAGGTTTGATGCAGAACCAAGGTGGAGATCACTCACAATAATGGGAACTTCAATTCTAAATAAAGGAACTCTTCTTTACAATGCATTCATACAACTCACCCTCAAGGGTCTCAACCCCTCATTCTTGCAAGTAAATAACAAAACTTCACCAAGACCTCTACAAAGGTCCTCAACATGCATATAGTGACATTTGAATCAGTTGAAAACAATCCCCAACACAAATTCAATGAAATCTCCAAAACTCACCATTTGGCACAAGTTTTCCTTGTAGTAGTGGGAACCCGGTTTTTGCCAACTTTCACCCAAATTTCCCAAAGGACTCACCAAACAAACAATGGTTTCAGATACCCTTTTGGGTCCTACAAAACATACTTCAGACTCAACAACAACTCTTTTGGAGTATGAGTGACTTTCAATAACACCAGCATGAGAAAGGCTACACAATTAGCCCATTTTTACAAACAAAGTGCTCTTTAAACATCTGCCCTCCACAAAATTCCATCAAACAGTCATTACTCAAGTGTCAAAACAACAAATTTTCCAAATTACAGGCTGTTACAGAGCTTCTAAGTCAATGATCCAATAAACCCTCAACTTACACACACACAACTAGGGTTTTATTCATTCTCTCAATTCCCGACTTCCCAGACCAAAACAATGCATCTAGCATCTCTCATTTGCTCTGTACATGGTTACAAAACCATTCCCTTGACAGACTCGTGCTTAATTTGTCAAAACCCTACACCAATACCCTCCTTTCACATGAAAAACACAGAGTTTCATTCTACTATAACCTTCCTCACTCTTCAATTTGTTTCCTCCAACATATTAACACTTATAAATGTCTACTCTACCAACATATTGTGCCATCCCATCGAGACACAAATCAAACAGTAGATGGGATGGCTATTTTACATTATTTAATGGAAAACAGGGCCTTCACTGGTTTAGGAACACAGTCCCACAGAATTAAAGAAATCTGCCACAAAGTACGAAATCTAAGCCTCAAAATTAATCCAAAAGGAAACTATTCCATGCCTTTTTGAAAATCAACAAGTTTCAAGGCCAACAACTGGCTGTACGGCCTGTACAAAAGGTGTAGAAATCTGGAAACAGAGAAAACACAGTGAAAACAATAAGAAAACAGAGTATTTCAATGTTTATTTCTTTCTCTTGGCTTCAAAACCCAACAACTCGAGCCTCCCAAGGCTTTACATAACATTTTTCAACCTCCTCTAACTGACCAACGCCCTAAGCAACCAACTTTTAAACTTATAACCATTGGGATTACAAATTTGTTGCATAATGCAACTCACAAATTTGGAACTTTTGTCATTTCCTACTAATTAAACTAATGACTCTATTATATCATTGAGATACAAACTTTCATGTTTGCCTTTTAGGCTTGCAAACTCAACTTGTTGAAATATTTTAATGCAAAAGTGCATTTGACCATCAAACATAGGAATTTGCACCTAGGTGGCTAGGTGCTCCTGCACCATACACCCTAGCTTAAAAATTCTTCCAAGTCTCTTGGAAGTCTTCATTTGCAACAAACCTGGATCTCCAACCTCTGATGCTCCTTACCTTTCCTTGTAGATGCTTCATCTTGACCTTTGGCTTAGTTTTGTCCATTATCAACAATCCTATGCTTGCATTGATTCCTTGAACCTGCACTTACACACCCCATCCAGCTACTCTCAACATTCTCAACACATCTACTCAACACCACATTATACTCTTCACCTTTCATCTTGACTTTAGGCTTGTCTTTCATCAGCAAAATTATCAAAACAAGGAAACAACATAAGGCTTCCTTCATCCTCTGACTTCTAACTCCTTTCTTCACTCTCTTCCTTAGTTTATCCATGCTCAAAACCAACTTCACAGTAGCATACATCTGCCACACAACCACTGACCAATCCATTTCACTTGCTTCCTTCTCCATCACAGTTGGAGACTTCTCAAATTCTTTTTCTCTAGCCTTCACTAGGCTGCTCACTATCAACTCTTCCTTTCTAGGTTCTCTTGGAACTTCACTTATCCACTTTGCTTGATCCTCTTCACCATTCAAGGTGACTACAACCCTCTCATCATCTACACACTCTTCTATAAACTCATTCACTGTCAATTGCAATTCCTTGTAACTCACTGCCCTTTCTTCTACCTTATCTTCTTCTTCATCCAAGAAGTCTTCATGAGCATCTTCAAAGACATCTTCTTCGTCCTTCATCTTCTCTGCACCTTCAAGTTCCTTGACATTTAGACTTTGCATCAGTACTATTACCTTATTGACCTCTGTACCCTCTGTCATACAGTCCACTGTATTCACAATCTCTGTCCTCTTATCACTTGCATCTGCTGTTAAGGGACACTCCACTGCCCCAATCATGATCTTTTCGTCTTTTTCAAGCCTTTCATGGCTTTCCCTAACCTTCTCACTTGTCTTGACTGTATCTCCTCTTTCACTCTTAACATTCTCAGTCTTCAAGATCTCTCTATTATTATATCCTCCATCCTTTATGTCAACATACTGCTGCTGCAACTCATCTCTGCCTTTACCAGTCTCTTGTGGCTTCTCTTTACTCTGTCCATTCAGTGGACATTGCTTTTCATCTTTACTGACCTCTCTAGGCCTCCCTTGCCTCTCCATTGTCAACTCTTCTTCACTCTTACCTTTCTCCCTTTGAGGGATCTCTGTCCTAAATCTTCTTTTCCCACAAATCACTGTAGCAGACCTGTTCTTTGCTGTCTTGACTTTATTTGTTTGGTCCTCAACTTCCTCAGCCTTTGCTTCCCAAAACTCAATCTCTTCCTTGTGTTCATCCCATTTTGCAAACCTATCTTGAACCTTCAAAGTCTTTTCACTTCTTATCTGCACTATCTCAGCCTTCTTTACCAATAATTTATCTTCTTTCTCTTTCAACGTAGCATCCCTGCCAATGCTTATTTCACCCTCACTTGCTTTCTTTGTAGTAGCTGCTTCTTCACCATTTTTCCTTTCCTCATGCCTCATGAACATTTTACTTCCCTGCATTAGTATTCTCTTGGACCTGCATTGCTTCTTACCTTCTTCTAACAAAGGAATCAAATCAAATGAAACTCCATCCTTCTTGATTTTATAGCCATTTTCCCTTCCATTATATAAAGCAAATCTTTCACATATCCATGGCACTCCAAATAAAAGATGGCAAACACTCATAGGAACAACATCACACAAAATTGTATCCTTATATGCACCTATTTGAAAATCAACCCAACCTTGTTCCTTGACAAGCAAAGCATGCTCACCATTTACCCAAGAAATAGAATAACGTGACTTATGAGGTATCCTTTCTAATTGCAACTTATCTACCATTTCCTGAGATACCAAATTATTCAAACTACCTGAATCCACCATTACCTTACATACCTTGCCTTGACATTTGCATCGAGTCTCGAAAATGACATTCCTAATCTGTTCTTCTGTCTCATCCAGCCTTCTGATGGCCATAGTGTCTTGTATCTTCAAATGCTTATCCTACAATCTTCAAGAGATCTACTTCCTCACTCTAATACCACTATGATGCAAAGCCAAGGTGGAGATCACTCACAATAATGGGAACTTCAATTCTAAATCAAGGAACTCTTCTTTACAATGCATTCATACAACTCACCTTCAAGGGTCTCAACCCCTCATTCTTGCAAGTAAACAAAAAAACTTCACCAAGACCTCTACAAAGGTCCTCAACATGCATATAATGACATTTGAATCAGTTGAAACAATCCCCAACACAAATTCAATGAAATCTCCAAAACTCACCATTTGGCACAAGTTTTCCTTGTAGTAGTGGGAACCCGGTTTTTGCCAACTTTCACCCAAATTTCCCAAAGGACTCACCAAACAAACAATGGTTTCAGATACCCTTTTGGGTCCTACAAAACATACTTAAGACTCAACAACAACTCTTTTGGAGTATGAGTGACTTTCAATAACACCAGCATGTGAAAGGCTACTCAATTAGCCCATTTTTACAAACAAAGTGCTCTTTAAACATCTGCCCTCCACAAAATTCCATCAAACAGTCATTACTCAAGTGTCAAAACAACAAATTTTCCAAATTAGTGGCTGTTACAGAGCTTCTAAGTCAATGATCCAATAAACCCTCAACTTACACACACACAACTAGGGTTTTATTCATTCTCTCAATTCCCGACTTCCCAGACCAAAACAATGCATCTAGCATCTCTCATTTGCTCTGTACATGGTTACAAAACCATTCCCTTGACAGACTCGTGCTTAATTTGTCAAAACCCTACACCAATACCCTCCTTCACATGAAAAACACAGAGTTTTATTCTACTCTAACCTTCCTCACTCTTCAATTTGTTTCCTCCAACATATTAACACTTATAAATGTCTACTCTACCAACATATTGTGCCATCCCATCAAGACACAGATCAAACAGTAGATGGGGTGGCTATTTACATTTATTAATGGGAAACAGGGCCTTCACTGGTTTAGGAACACAGTCCCACAGAATTAAAGAAATCTGCCACAAAGCACAAAATCTAAGCCTCAAAATTAATCCAAAAGGAAACTATTCCATGCCTTTTTGAAAATCAACAAGTTTCAACGCCAACAACTGGCTGTACGGCCTGTATAAAAGGTGTAGAAATCTGGAAACAGAGAAAACACAGTGAAAACAATAAGAAAACAGAGTATTTCAATGTTTATTTCTTTCTCTTGGCTTCAAAACCCAACAACTCGAGCTCTAACTGACCAACGCCCTAAGCAACCAACTTTTAAACTTATAACCGTTGGGATTACAAATTTGTTACATAATGCAACTCACAAATTTGGAACTTTTGTCATTTTCCTACTAATTAAACTAATGACTCTATTATATCATTGAGATACAAACTTTCATGTTTGCCTTTTAGGCTTACAAACTCAACTTGTTGAAATATTTTAATGCAAAAGTGCATTTGACCATCAAACATAGGAATTTGCACCTAGGTGGTTAGGTGCTCCTGCACCAAGGTTGTGGAAGTGCCACTTTTGTAACCTTGAATTTCAAGGCAATATTACCAAAGTTAATGCCCACTTACTTCATATCTGAAACAAAGGTGTAGAAGTATGTGAGAAGTTGACCAAAAGACTGAACTATAGGGCTCAGATAAGTAGGTTATGGGGTGGTTCAGGTAGTGAAGACATTGCACCTACATCTGCTTCTTTGTCTCTAAGGTCGAGGGGTCTTCAAGGATAGGGTTCTACTTCTACTACCTTACAGAGGCTAATTGCACATATGCTAATTTCTTCTACTTTAGTGGCAGCGGAGGCTAGGGGGAAACACAAGATGACTAGTGATGCTCAAAACCCACTAGCAAAATTATTCAACGTGGGATTGAAGGATGAGGCAGATGATGCCATTGGCAAATTCTTCTTTGCTAATGGCATTCCATTCCATGTGCCTTGCTCTGCTTATTATAAGGAGGCAATGGCGAAGATAGGAAGGGAAAAACCATCATATGTGCCACCAAGGGAGACAAAATTGAGGACCACAATCTTGGATAAGACCTATTCCAAGATAAATATTTTGATGGAGAAAATGAACGAATCCTAGGTCATAAGTGGATGCAACATAGTCATGGATGGGTGGACAAACATTAGGCATCGTCCACTCATCAATATCATGGTTACATGTACAAAGGACCCTTATTTTCTTAGGGTTGTTGATTGTTCAAGGCACTACAAGGATGTCGATTTTCAGTTTCAGATCCTCAAGGATGTTATTAAAGAGGTTGGACCACAAAATGTGGTCCAAGTAGTGACAAATACAATCCATGTGTGCAAAGGTACAGGGAAGTCAATTGAGGCAGCTTATAGACATATTTGGTGGACTCTTTATTGTGTGCATGCCATGAATAATGCACTCAAGGACATGGGAAAGATTGATTGGATCAAAACAATTGTCAATTATGTTAAAGATGTGCAGATCTTTATCTACAACTACCACACTTCACATGCACTCTTCAAGACCTTCTCTAAGAAGGAATTCTTAAACCTATAGAGACTAGATATGCATCATATTTTATTCTCTTGGAGAGGATGCTTGAGTTGCAAGAGGCATTGCATGTAATGTCCCCTTTTTAGCATGCTCACATTTGCAGATGGTTTAGCCTATAATTCTAACCCTCGTAGGCTAAGGAGGTTGGTTAGGGGGTCTTCTAAGGTTTGCATCATCTCCGGTGTTCAACAATCATCAGTTCGGGCTTTCGTTTGGTGTTCACAGGGGCTCAAGTACTATACTTACTATTTATAGTAAGTCAGGAGACGGATGAGAGGGACCCTTACTATTTATAGTAAGGCACTTGGTCGTATGGAGATTCACGAAGTTGACCCCAGTTTAAGACGGTTTGTCGAAATATGCAATATCGAAGGAGATATTAAAGTTTTAATGGCCCAATTAATATTTTAAAATTAAAGGGGGTTACTATAAAGTTATAATTTAATATTATAACTTAAAAGGGGTCAATTCATCATTAAAAGGGGGCCAATTATGCAATTAAATATTGGACGCCTATCCCAAGGTTTTGAGAGGTAAAATTTAATGAAATGAATTAAATAACATTTATTATATATTTTAAATGCTTTTTGGAGAGAATCGACCTCTCCTTGAGAGTTATATAATTCAGCCTTGGGGAAAATATTCATCATGGGATTGAGCATTGGTGTTGATGAGTTTTTGTCTGAGAGAGGAAGCCAAGGGTTTCTGAATCAGTTAGCCATTGAAGAACGTTAACTCTCCATTGTTGCAGCCTTTTGAAGTAGTGAAATATCTACTGAATTAGGCATACAGGAGGGCATCATACAAATGCTCTATTTGAGCATATTGGTGAAGAAATACAAAGATTATTCAAGGGTTTCAAGGTTATATGTTTGCAGATCTAAAGATTGCAGAAGATTAAGATTTAATCATTTGCAAATCAAAATTTATGTTTGTGCTACAGTGGCGTGAATAGTAGCGCTATAGTACCCGTGCTACAGTGACGTGCTACAGTACCCTCGCTACAGTGATTCACTATAGTGACCTGGTGAATATTAAAGCAAGGGTTTAATACTGATTTATTCTTTAAAGACAATAATTTCTGAGTCTATCTACGAAGTTGGGCTTGATTATGGGCTGCTACAGGAGTTCTTATGTCTGCTGCAATATCTCAGACCATTGCTAATGTCTCAGAACCACATTAGAAGGCAGCAAACGGGTATTTATCAATATTTCATTATGCATCTATAAGTCTGAGATAAATTTAGTACTGCTGTTTGTATTTCAAATTGCTATATCTGTAATTGTAGGGCTCAGAAAGAGGCTCACTTATTCCCTGAAGTTTTACTCCTATCTTCTATGACTGTACATGTAATTCTGAGTGCCCAGTTTGAGATATCAGCCATAAACAACACTCAGAAAATCACTGTTCAAGCTTTACTTTGTCACCCAAAACTTGTTGTTAACACGGTGCTATCTATTAGAGACTTTGTAATAAAGGGTCACCAACTTCTGAGCGTGGACTGAGCATGTAATGGACTGTTATAAATATCTGAGTGCTAATAAAATCAGACTTTAATGAAGACAAAATTATCATCTTTGTGTCTTTATTTGCAAAAGAATTCAAAAAAGCAAAAAAAACCCTAGTGAGAACACAAAGAAATTGCAAAACATAAAACAAAAAACGAGACACAAAATCTAGGGCAAGAAGAGTTCTTACATTGCAATTAATGGTTATGACAGCAGAATGGAATCGATGACCCAAGTCCAAGATAGAGCAAGGGAAGAGGGCGAAGGATGTAGTGAAGAGTGATGTTTTATGGGGTGATGCAAAATATATTGTCTCCATCATTACTCCAGTCTTCCCAGTGATTAGATATGGGGATGCCAATGCAACTAGCCTTGGAGATGTGGATGAGTGCATTGATTCTATGCTGGACCAAATGAAGGTTCTTGTGCAAGAGAAGGACCCCACATTAGAATTCTACAATGAGCACATTTAGCCAATCATTTATCAGAGATGGTAGAAGCTCAACACTCCCTCGCACATGGTTGCCTATGTATTGAACCCAAAGTGGTATGTGCAAAGGCTTGGTAGAGTTACACCCATACAGGATGTTGAGGTGAAGGTAGGGTTCATGAAGGCCATCCAAAAGATGTATAATCCTATAAAGGCCAGCATCATTCGTACTGAGTGGACAAAATTTGATACTCTTAGGGTTATTCTAAGGAGGCCAATATGGATAGGGAAACTATGGCATAGGAGGACCCAATTTTTTGGTGGACTATGCATGGGCTGACTTCTTTGACTACCTATCTAGCCATTCGTTTGTTATCTCGGGTTTCTAGTTCTTTTGTTGCTAAGAGGAACTGGTCTACTTATAGCTCAAGAGGAACAGGCTTACTTCTAGGAGAGCAGAGAAACTTGTGGCTATACATAGTGACTTGCATCTCATCAACCGCAAGACACTTACATACAAGGAGAGTCCAGTATCATACTGGGATGTAGAGCCAAAGTAGCCAGCACAAGTTGATGAGGATGCTACACAAACAAGGCTGGTTGGTATTAGTTTGAAGGAGCTTGAGCATGTGGAGTCTAGCAATTCCAGTGATGAGGAGTTTGGGGATGATTAGAGGCCTCACTTCACTCCATTTTGTTATTTTGAACATTTGTCATTGTAATCATCATTATGAAATTTTGAATATAATATAAATTTTGAATTCAACATTTTCATCGTTAAATTGTTACTGTTCACTTCAAAATTCAAATGTTTAATGCAATCATTGCAATGTGTTTACAACTTTAGTTTAAACTTTAAAGTTTAAAGTTTACAATCTAGTAGTTTACTAGTTTTCCAAAGTTTCATTAGTAATTTTTATACTTATACATCTTTTTATAAATATTTTTTCAAGTACTATGTGTATTTCAGCGCCACCTTGCCACCGTCCCCCTATTATCCCCAAACTTAGGCCCTTGGTCCCCCTGTCAAGAAACTCCATGGAACTATGAAACTAAATGACCACATTTGCAAATAGTGACCACAAATAAGTGGCAAAGAACAAAAACATCATAGATAAAGGACCAAAGGTTTTTAAATGAGGCAACAATCCAACATAACAGAAGGACAGCATGAACCCTACTTGGGATATCTCATATCAGTTATAAAAAAAAGAGTAACAAAGCAATACAAGGAGCCATGAAAAGTGTTAATTTCAGACAAGGGTCAACAAAACCCTTAGTAGCAAAACCTCAAAATAATGTGCATGGCTTCCTGCTCTTACATTGAGAACATTTTTGTACCTTCACAATCTCTTCATACCATATTTTCCATAAGATCCACTAACTTCTCACTGAATAATGCTAACCATAATTTTGAAAGACTGGATAAGTGATTTTTGATGAGCAAGCTATTACTTTCCCATCAAAATTGATTCTCATAAAAGAACCAGCGTTAATTGTTCTAAAGATATCTAAAACTATATAAAATACAATTTTTGTTTAAGCACTACCATTGGACAAACCCATGGATAAGAATTATATTATTCTTCTTAAGGATCCATACTAAAGACATGAATGTCATCAAGACTAGTGATAACACAACAAATATTTAAGGTTAATTCTTGCTCCCTGGTATCTTTAATCATTCTACAAATAGCTCTGGCCTTCTTACCCTAACTGGGGTAAGTTCAATATAAACCAAGTTTCTTCATAAAGGCAAGACCATATTAGGGAAACATAAGCCATAAATGTATCACTTTTTCACTTTACAATTACATACATAATAAATATAAGTTATTATACAAGCCCAAACAACTCAACAGAGGCTGGAAGAAAATCTTCCAAAGTAGAAGCAATTCTTCTGCCTTCTAATTCCAAATGATTGGAAGCTTAGTCTAATATTTTCAATATATACACTGATTTCACTCAATAAAATTTTGCACCCCAGAGAATACAAAAAAATATACAGAATACAACATAAGAAATGTTACATTGAAGAAACAAAGGGAAGACAAACACTTGAAGGAATCATCATCAAAGAACTGTACCTGTTATCTTGCATATCCCTACATCTGCAGATATCCAAATCAAATAGCAATCTACCTGCAGGGCAAAGTAATGTAGATAATCTGGTGCAGAATTTTTGAACTGAAAGGCAAGCAAATCAGAAATCTGTGGAGTTTGGTCCTGATGAGGTACTTCGTCCCAACTTTTTATGGTATCTTGTAAGAGAGCTTTCGTCTTCATCATCAGATACTCCTCTCATGATACTTAATATAACTGATACTTTTTCCTTGGTTCTCACATTGCCATGCTCAGCCAACCAAACAAGAAGCTCCATTGCACCAGCCTGAATTGCTAGTGACTTGAAACGGGCATTATTACGAGACAATAATAATAGTGCTGCAACAGCATTCTCCTGAATCAGCTGACTGCCTTTACTTCTGTCTTTTTGGTGCTTGGCAAGAATGCCAACCAATAAGGCTGTGGCGTTGGTGTCAAGGAGAGCCTTGCGTCCCTCAGAAGAGGATGCAATATTACATAGGATTAACAGGGCCCTAGAGGCAACATCAGATATCTCCTCTTGAGCCAAGCTTAAAAGAATTGAAACTGCACCTGCCTTCATGAGCTTTGCACGATTGACCTGCACAAAGGACAAATGGTACAAAGCCATTGCTGCATCGTTTTTTGTTCTGTCTGCAGCCGATCTAAGCACGTGGAGCAAAGGAGGAACAGCACCCAACACCCCAATAGCTGTCTTGTTATCATCATTTAAGGCGAGGCTGAAGATTGCTCCAGCTGCATGCTCTTGTGCTTCCAGATTACCCATTTTCAAAACATCAATTAGGTAAGGAATTGCTCCTGCACGGACAATGCTCACCTTATTATTGTTCTCCAAAGAAAGGTTCACCAATGCAGCTACAGCATTGCTCTGTATTCCTGCATATCTTGATGTCAAAAGAGGCAGAAGGGCTGAAAGCAGCTTGGAATTACATAGAGTATTCCTGCTCTCCACACTTGTCCGAGTGAGATTGCGAAGATCAGTCAATGTCTGCTCTTGTTCCAAGGTCTGTGATTGCTGCAACCTACAGACAAAATCCTTCACTTGCTCTGGATCAGAATTAGGATCAGATGGTTCAATCTCCACTATTTCCTGATTTTGAGATGAATAACTGCAAGGTTTAGTTGCAAGAGGAAGGGGAACAGAGAAGTCTCCAGAAGATGAATAAGAATCAAGGCTAGCATGCCGCATATCCATATCGACTGCTGAATGCGAAAACCTAACAGGTGGCTTCAATGACAAATGTTGAAATGAGTCTGCAATACTCTTTGAGGAGTTGCCAGAATCAACGGGATCAGACCTATCAGTTCTCTCAATGACAGTCTGTGAATTCTGCTCAGAAACGTTTTCTAAGGATTTTGAATATGACCTTGAAAAAATTTCCCCAGAACTCACTGTACTTGAGTCGTCCCTTTGTTTGAACTCTCCGCTATCACATACAGAACTCTCTTTAGAGCTTCCATTCTCCTTGGCCATTATGCCCTGGATAAAACTTTTGGCAGCATCCTGATCAGGAGGATTTGGCTTCTTAACACCGGTAACTTCACACCAATTAGAGATAGCAGTTCTCAAAGCAACATTTGCTATAAGAGTAGACGAACCAAATTCCATCCTAGTCTTGTAACAGTACGTATAACCAAGTGCCATCCAGGCTTCAATGCACGTTCTCTCATAAGATTCCCCTGAAGAAACAATCACGGGATCAGCCATCAGAGATTTGGAAATTGGACAAATAAATTCGGCAGGCCATTGTTTATCAGCCCTAGGAGAGCGCTTGAAAGTCTTCTTCCATGATGAAAAACGACTCTTCCTGGAGCTCATCTGACAATTATTCGGATTATTTTTACTTGAAATTGTATGCTTATCAATTCTCCGTTGTCACACAACCATGCCTCTGTGCAGCCAATTGGCAATCAAGCTCCCATGCTGACAGGATGCCGTTGTGCTCAGAGTGATGCAAAAAATTGCTCTTTCTGATTAAGATGGCTTCCTACAGGAGAATCCTGACTGATAACTGATCTGATACCGGAATGACAGATAAATGTAGTCCTGTTAATGATCCATCTTGCTATTGATCCTTGGTGTAAAAACTTAAAGCTCAATTGGAATGGGTTGATCAACTTTAAGCAACCTGTCACGATATTTACCACTTAAATATCCAAATTTGTGTGTCTAAGTATGGGGAGATAATATTTTTCATTACTTTCTCTTACTCCTCTCCTTGAATGCCCTTCCAGAGCACTTGGAAGTTTAACATTTTCTTAGACAGACAACAATGGTCTAGAAATTAAAGTACTTGTCTAACAAGTCATACATTGGATTGACGTGCAGAATTAGAATCTTTTATGCAGACTGAAGCAATATCACCCCTACAATTCCCTACATTCGCAAAATATCGCAATTCAACTTTTGGAAAAACCAAGCAGCATAACCTTAAATTCCCGTAGATCTTCACGAAGGATCGAATAGAGAAACAACTTATCCGTCTTTAGCCATAAATTCCCTAAACCATAGGAATGTCTCCCTGAACAACTAAAAGCCCAGCACGAGCGATTATTTACGTCATTTGCCTAGAATTTTCGCCGTCAGAGCACTGTACAAACCATAAATTGCATATTTTAGGTAAGGGCGAGGAATTTTCCAGGGACGACAATTTTCGTCCCTTAAATCTACCCTAAAAACTTTTTCTCCTGGAAATTCAAATCTTCCACTGTCCTTTTGAAACTAAAGCATTAAAAGAAACAAAGGCAAGAACTAAATCACGTAGAAAATTCCTTTCCTCCTCTTAAATCCTAACCACAAAAAATATTGATGAGGAGAATGTTCTTTCTAGGCATTTTTCGATGCAAGCAAAGTGATTGACCTTGTCTTCCCTAAAATTAAAGCAATTTTAACAAATTTATGAAATCCTTTCCCGATTGAAACAAAGAATTTAAGTCTATCACGGCAAAGCTACAATGTGGACCTTTTCCATGCATATCCGAACTGTTTTAACACGCAATTTCACCTTCATTGTTTTTGACTTAGCAATTAAAGACTATTCGATTTGACTTCGAAAGAACAGCAATCTATTCATAAAAGAAACCCCGAACCTTTGACGCAGATTTAACGACTGTACATCGCCATCTTCATTACAACCTGCGAGGCATTGCTTGGCTTGTGTGGACTGTGGAAAATGGCAAGCTAAGAAATTGACAGCATAACACCTGGAGTTTCCGTGTGTTCACGGCAATGCAGCTGACGCAAACAAAAATTCTGTTTGCTGCTAGCAATTAAGTCACAAGTGAAACTGTCTGAAGGGAGCTTCCAAGCGCTGACGTAATGTCAAAAGGGAACTCACCAAGTTTCGACGGTTTAATATCAATTTTGTTTTTTTTATCAGTGGAAACACTTCTAAGTAGGTGTATTGTTGTAAAGGGAAATAAATTCAGACTAGGCTAATCCAAACTATAAGTATAAATAATTTAGATTAATTAATGATTGTTAGTTAGGTATTGACATTGTAGGTATTAATAAAAGATTGTAAATAGAAAATTTGTGTATTTAATTTTTTATTAGATAAATTTATTCAATTGATCTGTGTTTGAATTTGATATATTTCGAATTATATAATAAGAAATTTTATACTAATAATCATCTCAAAATCACAATATCTTATTGATAGTATGTGGGGATGAGTTTGGGGATCAAGGATGAACCCACAACTATGGAGTTGGTATGTACTTTTGAACTTATACTATGTGATCTTCAAACCGTTTTCTTCAATTCTTTGGATTTGTCTTGACTTCCTATATAAATCATGATATCTTAGGGTTGGCAAATTTATAACTACTTTTGTAGAGTTGTTGGTATGTCACAAGGGGACTTATCCTCATAGTGCCTTTGGAAATACGTGTAAGAATGAAAAACAACAATCTCCAATACTACATATGCTCCTATGAATGTGTGGAACTAAATTCATTTTATGCACTAATTGAAATGCTTTTGCTCCTTAGTGTTGGTGATCTAGTTCTTAATTCCAAACCCTTAAGGTTGAATATTCTTTCGGGTGCTAGGGGTGTCAAACTTGGGAAGAATGTCACAAAACACATATTTAGGTTGGACAACTATAGACCAATTGTTGAGGTGGGTAAGACCTCCTTCACTTTTGGTTCTGCAAGACCAAGGATGGTTTCCCTAAGGTGTTGAATTGTATGATATTATTGGGACTAAACAAATAGCTTGCCATAAACCATACCTATTACACATTGTACCTCTATTATGGTTGTCATCATGTACCTATATGTTGGTTTAGAAATGCAAAGTTACTCACCTTTATAAAACATAAAAGGCTCATTATTTAGAGTAGGTAAAATATAGATGAACGACCCCTTATAAAGTTGATTCCACACTTTAAATTACTTCTTTATAGACTATAATAAGTTCAATACACGTTTAAGACAAACCTGAATCATCAAAATACAAAATTATGTCTTTTCCCTTTATTGGAGTTGAAACCCTAATTGTCAAGAAGTATTTTCTTCTTAGTTTTTCTCTAAACTAATTTTCCCATCCTTTGAATAATGAAAATTAAAGGCCTTATACTCCACTACAAGTCATGCTAGAGCAGGAAACATACAAACTTGCAAAATAATCCAAAAAAATTATGACTTGAACAACTAGACAAGGGGTACCCATACCTCCACACCATGATTTTCATCCTTCTAGTACCTTAAAATTGTCTCAATCATGTTCACATGTGCTCAAAAGGTATGGGGATCCATCATTATTTTATGTACAACATTTTTGGTCATTAATGGAGTCAATGAAAGGCAGGGGAGTAAGTGGAATAAATGTTGGTAGTTGGGAAAGCCTTGGCATGAAATATTAATCAGCTTATTATGGTGCCTATAAGATTTTGGGTTTTGGGAGGAACTTGGAACCTTAGGAATATGAATTCAAATTATTTGGGTCTAGGTGTGAGGGTGGAATTAAGAACTAGGAATATGTTGTTCAATTGTCAGACTTCAAGGAAAATCAAGGACTTGAAAACTAAGGTTCCAAGTTCCAAGTAGAATATAAAGTCCACTTGGGTATTGTAGGCATAATGAGTGGGAAAGAACTCGAAACTAGAACTTGAGTTTTTAGGTTCCAATTGGGGGCTAAAGTCTGAAAGGAAAATGAGATGAATACATGTTGAGGATCAAACACTAGTAGGAAACAAGGAGTTAGAACTTAAGGTTCCAAATTCCTACTAGGACCTGAGGTCTCAAAGGAAACCATAATGAAGAAACATTCAAGAAGGGAAGGTGGGGTGTGAAATGAATCGCATACATAGAACCTGAGGTTTCAAGTCTATTATAGGTCATGAAGTCCATGAGGAACAAAAATCAATGACCATGTGGGCAACAAGAGGTGGAGTGGAAAGGGGAAAAAGAAACCTGAAGCATAATTCCAGAGTTCCAATTAGGACCATAGGTTCAGGAGGTAACTTAAAATCAATTGGTGGGGAGATTGTGGAAAGAGGAACCTAGGAAAAATAGGTAACTAAGGAATGTTTCAAAGTCCAAGAGATCCCCAAAAACCCAGAATTCATTGCTAACACCCACCACACTTAGAACATATTGGAATATAAAATAATGTTGGCACCTCTTGCCCTATCAAAAATTCACTATAATTTTAGAACCTTGATATACTCTGACACTATAAAAGGGACCACAACATATCAAAGTCAAACACATAGAAATCATTGGGCTTGGGGACTCCCCAATATTGCAGATAAGAGCATAATGAACCCCACCACTCTGAAAAATAGAACTATAGTGCCTTCCTTTATTAAGCCATCAAGCCACCCTCAAATTTCATATTAAGGGATTGGGTAATATGATACCCTGATACCATAAAAATAATAGCATTTCCTCATATGTGTCGAGAAGGGAAGCAGTAACATACTGCCTTGACACCTTGACAAAGCCAACTAAAATAAATCACTATCAAACTTCATCTATCAAAGAGATTGGGTTGGACATCCCACTAGGCATCAAACTTATTGACTCTCTATACCTAGGCTAGGAGTAATGAATGCTCCAAAAATTATGAAAAATAAAACATAACACAATTCCCAAAGTAAGGAAGAACTCGAGATGATGTCCATGAACTAGTATCTCCATGAAATCTCCATTAAGACTCTTGAGGTACAGTGTTCCTTGATTGCATCCTTCAAAATTTTGATAAGGACCAACCCATAAGGTATCAAAATTCCTATCTTTTCCCTTATCCTCTAACCGATAATTCCATGAGTACAAGGTCCCTAATCTGAAACTCCCTTCTAATAGCTCTTTTATCAAAGAGGTACTTCATTTTCTATTGCACCAACAAGTTTCTCTAATGGGCCACTCTCATTATCTCTTCTAACTCAACCAACCCATGTATTCTTTAAGAAATGGTAATTTCTTTTTCCCCATCAATCTTCAACAATTTTTTGTACACCAATTTTTCAAGGTTTATTGGTAATTTTTCCTCAACACCATACATCAACTCAAATGGAATCTTAACAATAGCCTTCTTGTAAGTTATTTTGTTTATCCAAATAACAAATTTTATTTTATCATCCCATATTTTCTTATTTATACCTAAATTTTTTTTATGATATGCATTTATTGCTTAACTTAGCCCTTCCATTACCTTATGGATGATAAGGGGATAATATGTTAATGAAATCCCATATTGTGAGCACATGCCAACAAAATCTCGGGATGTAAAACACATTGCATTATCAACAACTATTCTAGGTTGCACACCAAACCTAGTAATGATATTATTTAATAGAAAATCAATCACTACTTTTGACGTAGCATTTCTTGTAGGGATTTCTTCTACCCATTTTGTGAAGTAATTAGTGGCCACCAATATCAGTGTGTATCTATTACTAGATTTTTTAATTATCTCCCCTAAAATCCTATGTCCCACTATTAGAATGAAGCTTCCAATAAAAAGGTTGTAAGGGGGAGTGCACTTGAAAATTTTAAATTGCCAAAACAAAATTGGCAAGCATCACACATTTTACAAATTTGACCAAATCTTTGAAAAATGTGGGCCATCAATAAGGTCCACTTTCACAATCTTATGAGCAGTGGTTTTTGACATGTAATGCCCATTACACAATCCTTGGTAGTATTTCTTAGCAACTTTTACAATCTACTTTTAATCTAAACATCTTAGGAGCACACCATCGATGTTTCTCCACATTAATTGTCCCTCGAGAAACACATATTTTTTACTTCAAACTTAAAATTTATCTTTTGTTTATCATCCATCTCAAACAAATAACTATTTTCTTTTTAATAAATATAATGTCCTTATATCAAGGATAATATTTCAAATAATGTGAAATAAAGATGGGTCGGAGTTCATCTAATGGACCTCAATCACATCCAAATTTATATTAGTCATTATTTTTGTTAGTCCCTAACCTCTAACCAATTTGGTCATCTTCACCTCCATGGCATACTCTTGGATCTTATTGATCCATCTACATTTCTTTCTTGATGCCTCATATTGCATGAAGATATCTCAAATTATTATATGTGGCACAAAGGCAATGATCTTGACAAGAGGATGGGCATGCTTTTTTATGGAGTAGTTTAATTCGACAAGCCAGAAGGATTTGCAAAAGAAATATATTGGTTGTTCATAACCCTCATCAATTTTTTTTAGTAGAACAATAAAAATAGTATAAATTTAAGAAAATAAAATAGTTGAAAAGGCCTCGAGTAATCTAGGCTTTCCAACACTAGTACCTTCTTAAGTGCATACTTAGTTTCTACAAAGGAATCACTCATTCCTTATCCTAGCTTGATGACTATCCCTTCTTTAAATATTTTGAGATGACATTTATTCTCAACAAAGTTATGAAAAAGATCCTAACAAAAATCATCTACCCAAAGAATGATTAGACTACTTTGAGACTATTTTGGGTTGAGGGATAGATCAATTACTCTGACATGTTTTGGATCAATTCTCACCCCCTCCTTAGACATGATATGTCAAGGTTCAACTTGTATTTTTCTATGCCAAAAGTATATTTCTTGGGATTCATATAAATCTCATACTCTAAACATCTCTAGAAAATCAATTCCAAGTGCTTGCAATGATCATTCTAATCCTTGGAGTAGGCAATTAAATTGTCTTGGTAGATAATCATGATATCATTTATAAGGCCTGCGAGGTGACATCCATGGCTTGTTTGAAAGTGGCTACAACATTCTTCAACCCAAATCATATTTGAACATAAACAAATATTTCCCATGGCATTGTGAAGGTTGTTTTATGTTACTCATATTCCTTTACCATAACATAATTATAATCTGAGAAATCATCCATCATAGACATCAAATCAGACCACATTACTTGTTTTAACAAATGGTCTAATTAGGCAATGGATAATTGTCCTTGAGGGAATCGATATTTAAATTTATAAAATCCATGTATAACGTAATATCTCCTTTCTTTTTCCTTACTGTAAAAAGGTTAGACAACCACTTGAAGTGTTTGATCGATTTGGTTATACCTCCTTTCAGCTTCGTTATTGCCTTCTACATTTGAGGAGCAATAGTGGAGTTGAGGAGATGTTGCTTTTATCTAATGGAATTTTTACCAAGTTCCAATGAAATGTTATGCTAGAAAAATTCTTCCATGTAAGCCTTCAATTCATCATAGGACCATGCAAATCATTTTTAAAAACTTTTCAATAATGTTATCACCATTTTCTTCTCTACTTTTTTTTTTTACCAATGTATATCATCCTAAGAGTTAATTTAGTTCCCAGTTTTACACATTCTATATCTTCCTCACTAAGATTCCTACTCCTTGTTTTATGACAATTAGCACTATTAAACATTTTCTCCTTTTCATCTTCACCTTTGTACACCATGGGCTACAAATCAATAATTTGACTCTTAAAGTGACCGATGAAATTTAGAACTCCTAATTTTTTTTATCATAACTAAAGACCTATCAAGTACATAAATGTTGTCAAGAATTCTAGGTCTAGTAAGAATTTCAACACCATACCTACAATAAGGGAAAGCTAAGGAAGTGCCAAAATTTGAAGCTAATATAATAAGGGCATAAACTATTACATTGCTATCTCTTTCCACCCATTTGAGGTCAAAATCATCAAAAATCTCAATGGTATCCCAACACAACATTCCTATACATTCTCAATTTTTCTCTTTTGTAGCACATGTGCCCCTAAGTTAAGACACTACAAGTTTTGAATCGTCATAGCATTCAACAAGAAGCAAGTATACTAGATACTAAGTAGAATAAAGGATATTTAGAATCATAATTTAGAAGAAGAATTTACTTAATAGAGGGTGTATACACCTAAAAATGGTCTGGATAATCTAATTAATTAAATATGTTTATTCAATTAATTAACCCTTTTATTTTCATCTACTTATAAATAAATAGCATTCAACAAGAATGATAGAATTTGTCAATTAACTGTATGATCTCACTATGATGAGCCCAGCTGGCTCAACTTCAATCTCTGGTGCTAAACTAAATGTTTAAGTGTTTTTGCTTATTTTAATGAGCTTTTAGGCAATTTTTTGGGAAGTGTGCCAAGCATAAAATGATGATGAAATGGAATTTAAAGCTAAAACTGAGAAATTTCCATTGTAATAAGTCTTAAACAATTGCAACAAAGAGATTACATACAATAAACATACCTGGAAACCTCCAGATTAATTAAATAAGGTAGATCTATACATGTCAGGCAAGAATTGTTGGATTTGATGAAATCAATGTCCCACCTCTAGAACTGAGTTTCTCCTACATAGAAACTGCATCCAAAGCCTTGAGAGATCAAGGCGTCCAAAATGGTAACCAATGTAAGCCCAAAAGAAAGGTGTTTTAGCCTTTTGGAGAAACACGCCTCCCAAGAGAAGTACGGCCAGCTCAAGGAGAATGTACGACCAACAAGGAGAAGAGCACGATTGGAGATCTTTGTTGCCTGTAGCTGTTGAATGAAGGGAATTCAACAAATATTCCCTTATTGCAATCTATAAATAACTGAAAAAGTACATCTCTAATGAAGCTCAAATTGACTTCTGAATTGAAGCCATCCCTGCAGCAAAGATTCAGCTAGTCTTTCACAGCCTCAAGTCTGCAAAACACTAAAGATCTCTCGTTTCTCCAATGGAAGAAATTCGTTGTAACCCTTGTCTTAGAAAAATGCACAAAGAAGATAAAATAGAAGCAATTTCAAATGATCATGAATGAATGAAGTTGAATTGCCCCTTTTGCCTTATATCCCCAAAAAGGCACGATTTTCTAAAAGTGACGACTTGAGCATTTTAAATATATTTAAAATGTATAAAGTCACTTTAGCAGTTTAATATTTCACTTAACCAAGTGGCGTACCTTTTTTGATGACTTAAGTGATTTTAATTTCACTTTATAACCTTAAGTCATCACTTAAATATATTTAATTAGATTTTTTATCTTTATAAAGTCAATTTGACTTTATAATAAACCAATAAGTTAAATAATTAACTTAACCACAAAAATATTCATAACTCTCTCCAAACTCAGTATTTTTCTGTGTCGTCAAAAGCTGGCGAACACTGAACAACAAACGCCTGTCATGAATCGAATACTAAAGTGAAGGAGTGGGAATGACAATACCCACCAAAAAGGGCCACTGACCCCCTAACCAGATCCTGTCAACATACGAGGGTCCAAGAAATAGACTAACCATCAAAAAAAAAGATCACGCTAAAAAAGGGGACATTACAGTCCTCCCTCCCTGAAATTGCTTGTCCCCAAGCAATCTCAACAACAAGGAATACTCCACTCCACCAAGATCCCAAGGGAAGTGTTGTGTAATGTCCCTCATGCCGCCAATCACCTCCTGTAACACCAACATATGAACAACTAACGAATCATGTTGACCCATATCAACTCCAACATCAGGTGTCGCAAGAGTGAAAGCCTCAAGAGGAAGCAACTCAAAAAGCTAGCCAAGTTTGCTTCCCATTTCTGTGCAATGTAAGTTGTTATACAAACTGTCTAGTACATGCACAACTAAACTGTGCATCTGAAACAAATCATGTACATGAAGATTGAAAGTGAAACTATGAACACTCCCTACCATGTACACACTATGAAACTCCTCAACGAGCCTTGTCTGAAACTTTGATGCACTATAAGAATCCCAGATTCTACAATCAACGCTCACCCCTAAAACAGGCTTAGGAGTAGAATCAACATCTACCTCGAAGAGCGGATTATCACGAGACATTATAGCATCTGCCTCAAAAAGAGGATTGTTCACAAATTGAACCTCATATCTGTGTTGATCCCAATCAAACACCTCTGAGCCCCTGGAGCAAGAAGTAAAATCATACTCCTCCTAAAACATCTCATGCTCCTCCTCTAAAATCTCCTGCTCTATCTTCCCACTTTCCTCACTAATGAGAGTGATAGAATGGAAGCTCCCAACTGCAATATTAGTTTGCTGGTCTGATAAATCAGCCATACCATCACCCTCATAAAACCACTCCATTTGTCTATTTTGACCTTTAGGCTTGAGGGGACAATCATGGTTAAGATCATATGGTCCCTTCCAATAAAAGCAAAGCTTCTTCCTACATAAATCATTGATTGTTTCTTGATCCAAAGGAGCTGCAAACTTTTCTTTTGGTCTGAGTTTTATGTTTTCTTTGGATAGATCTGTTATCATTATAGGATGAGGATGGTTATGATTCAAATTTACTACGTGAAGTTGTAAGTTCCATGCTATGAGCTTTCCTCATAGCCTCCTGCAAGGTAGGGGGATCAAAAGCCTTGATCCAACCTTTCATAGGTTCAACTAGACCCTCTATGAATAGTATAACCAATATCCTCTCAGATATGCCAGTTACCATGACCGAGAGCTTCTAAAACTCTCCAATATAGGATTCTAAACTACCCATTTGCTTCAGCTGAGTGAGATCTCTAAAGTATAACTCTAGATCTTGTTTGTCAAATCTCTCAACCAATCTATCTGTAAACACTTGATAAGTAGTGATCTTGTCATGCTGCAACATAACCATGCCATGGTGCCACCAGTCATGGGCTACGCCATCCAAGTGTAGAGCTACGAACCATGTGGCATCCTCTTCTGCCATTGGACGTAATGTTAAGAAGGTATCTATTTTACTAACCCAAGCTCGAGTTGTGACTCTATCACTGCCATCAAAATTGGTCAAAGTGAGTTTGTTTGTTGCCCACCTTAGATCATGGTTCATGTTTCTAGGCCTCTTGTTTGTCTTGTTCCTGCCATGCTCTCTCTTCTGGCTCACAAATCTTTTAAAGTTAAGGTGATCCTTAACTCTCTAGGGCAAGGCATCCCACTCATCATGTAGTGTCATGATGTTATTAGCAAAATTCATGTCACCTCCCTCCTCAGCCTCGTCTTCCTCATCAAGATCATTTCTGACAAACGTTGGGAAAGTAGGCATGTCATAGGTGCTTGCTAGAGTAACTGTCCTTTGTGGGCCTCCATGTACACTACCTTCCTCCTATTCATGATTTGGCCTTCTGTGAACAGTCAAATGTTGTACGACAATACTAAGCTACTGAAGAACATTCGCCACCTATTCCTATCTAGCAACTAATCCTCTCAAAATATCTCTAGTTTCTCTATCCTCTTCATTAAGAGGGTTCCTATTAGGCGTAGTTGTATCCCTGTCTACCATGTTTTCTAAAGGAATTTCTTCAAACGGGTTTTCAAACTATGAATTCCCAAACTGAAATTGATTCCTCTGCAAACCAGGTCTTCTGCGTGTGTAGAACCTATTAGGACCCAAATGATGATGATGCATATGCATCTAACCCTCTAGGCTAGAAAGATTAATAAGCTCTAATACCACTGTGATGAGCGCAGCTGGATCAACTTCAATCTCTGATGCTAAACTGACTGTTTGAGTGTTTTTGCTTGTTTTAATGAGTTTTTAGGCAATTTTTTGGGAAGTGCGCCAAGCATAAAATGATGATAAAATGAAATTTAAAGCTAAAATTGAGAAACTATGATTGTAATAATTATTAAACAACTGCAAGAAAGAGATTACATACAACAAACCTACCCAGAAACCTCCAGATTAATTAAATAAGGTAGATCTATACATGCCAGGTAAGAATTGTTGGATTTGATGAAAATCAACATCCCACCTCTAGAACTAAGTTTCTCCTGCATAGAAACTGCATCCAAAGCCTTGAGAGATCAAGGCATCTAAAATGGTAACCAATGTACAAGCCCAAAAGAAAGGCATTTTAGCCTTTTGGAGAAACATACCTCCCAAGAGAAGTATGGCCAACTCAAGGAGAATGTAAAACTAGCAAGGAGAAGAGTACGACTGGAGATCTTTGTTGCATGTAGCTACTAAATGAAGGGAATTCAACAAATCTGCCCTTCCTTATTGCAATATGTAAATAACTGAAAAAGTACATCTTTGATGAAGCTCAAATTGACTTATGTATTGAAGCCATCCTTGTAGCAAAGATTCAACTGGTCTTTCACAACCTCAAGTTTGCAAAACACTGAAGATCTCTCATTTCTCCAATGGAAGAAATTCATTGTAACCCTTGTCTCATACAAATGCACAAAGAAGATAAAATAGAAGCAATTTCAAATGATCATGAATGAATGAAGTTGAATTGCCCCTTTTTCCTTATATCCCCAAAAAGGCACAATTTTCTAAATGTGACGACTTGGGCATTTTAAATATATTTAAAATGTATAAAGTCACTTTAGAAGTTTAATATTTCACTTAACCAAGTGGCGTACCTTTTTTGATGACTTAAGTGATTTTAATTTCACTTTATAACCTTAAGTCATCACTTAAATATATTTAATTGGATTTTTTACCTTTATAAAGTCAATTTGACTTTATAATAAACCAATAAGTTAAATAATTAACTTAACCACAAAAATATTCATATCTCTCTCCAAACTCAGTAATTTTTCGTGCCATTAGAAGCTGGCTAACACTGAACAACAAATGCCTGTAATGAATTGAATACTAAAGTGAAGGAGTGGGAATGACAATACCCACCAAAAACGGCCACTAACCCCCTAACTAGATCCTATCAGCCTACGAGGGTCCAACAAATAGACTAACCATCAAAAAACAAGATCACGCTAAAAAAGGGGACATTACAAATCAACAAAATCAGTGAGTTAATTGACAAATTCTATCATTCTGACTTGGATGCACCAAAACAAAATTTATATGCGCTAAAAAGTTTAATGCGCTAGAAAAATTAATTAATACGCCATTAAAGTTTGTCAATGCACCGAATCGGTGAATGCACTACAACAGACTTATATGTGCTAAACCTCTTCGTCGACACGCTAAAACATTCAATGCGCTAATCTAGACATTCTATGCACTAAATCCCTTTGTCGATGCGCTAAAGCATTCAATGCACTAATCTATTCAGTTGATGAGCTAAAGCCCTAATCTATACGCTATAACAAATGTCCTATGTGTTACATCAGTGTGTGCATGTGCTAAAACAACAAAACCGAATTAAAACATAAAAAAAGTGCAAAAATTGAAATGCATAAATCACAAGGATGTTTATCGGGGTACGTACCGGCAGTCCATACGCTTTCGAGCGGTTGTGACGACGCACGTGCTCAAATCGGTGTGTGTGGTAGGGGATCATCATCTTGCCAAAATTGCTCAAAATCACTCACTCTCAAATTTCAAAATCACAAATGCACAAATGAAGTTCTAATCCACCTTTTTAGATTTTAATAGAGTGATTAAGAGGGATTTTGGTGGGATTTATTTATTTTATTTTCTAGGGGGCTAAATTCATCAATTTCACATCTAGTGGAGTAAACATCATTTTTTGGGAGATAAATCAATTTTGCATCATTGAAATTGAAAATCTTTATCAAATCATCAAAAAATTCATAAAAATTTGAAAAATTCCAAAAAAAATCCAAAAAAATCATCGATTTATCTCCTGAAGGGGCATATATCCATCATCACCTAAAAATCAATGTCTGGAGCATATCAAAAATTATTTTGTCAATACTGGCAGCAGCAGCAAAATTTTCTTTGAAGCAATGCGTAAACACATCACTTCAAAGAGGGGCAAAATGTATACACTTAAAAATGGTCTGGATAATCTAATTAATCAAATACAATTTATTTGATTAATTAACCCTTATATTTTCATCTACTTATAAATAAATAGAAATATTTATTTATATAGTTCACATTTAATTCCTCTATCTTTATCATATTATTTCATCTTAATTAAATAAACAAATCACATACTTTGTTTTATTTAATTATTATTATCGAATTCTTCTATAATTATATATTTATTTTATACTAATCACATCATCCCATCTTAATTAAATAAAGAAATTCAAATACTTTGTTTTATTTAATTATCTATTTTCTTTCATCTAAATTAAATAAACAAGTTCGCATTATTTTATTTAATTACCATATTTCTTCCATGTTTATTTAATAAATAAATTTCTAGAGTTTGTTTTATTAAATTAAATATCCTCTTTTATTAATTTGAATAAATCCAAATATTCAAATGAAAGCATATTTATTTCCTCTTTTCACTCATCATATGCACCAAAAAAATTAGATATTTTATATCTCATTAATTCAACTCAACCTTCACAGACAAATTTGGAGACAAATTTGAGACAAACTACAAGCCAACTTTTTTATCTTCTTCCATTCATCATTCCTATCCTCTGGCTGAATGTTTTTGTGGGGAAGAAAAATCTTCATAATCTTCTCAGGCTTCTTCATCCTTCACCATTAAATCTTTCAAATTAAATACAGACCTTTGCTTTGCTACCACATCACAAATATGTTGTCAGGAATCTATAAATACAACTTCTTTCTACAGGAAATGGATCCCAACTTTGTGCAATCTTACTCTGCAAAAATAACATTAGAGAAATTAAGCATTTGAGCATTAAGCAAATAGCAAATAGTAATTAGCAATCATAATCATGGTTTTTTAATTAGTTGCATCTTAGTTTACAATAGTTTGTTTTATCATTTTCATGTCATTTTAGGCTACAGTATCATCATCATATCATTTAAAAATCATTACATAGGATTAGATTCCTACATTTTACAATATCTCATTCTCTAGATTGTCATTTTAACAGTCACAGTGCTTACACAATCTGAGAGCCACAATGATTTAATAAATCTTTGGAGATAGAGAGCAATAGGATGCTTTCAATAGATTTATGGCTTTTAGTAGTTTAATCGTTGTTTAAATCTATTGATATAATGTTTTATTAGGCATGTTTGTCATTCATTTACACATATTTTACTCACATAAAGGGTACAAAAACTGCAAAATAGGATGCAACATTGTTAGGAGAGAACCAATAGTATACAACTTGATATTGGAAAACCAACAATGTCTATCAATCTTTCAGCGAGCTAGGTGGCTAGATTATTTCCTTTGTCTAACAGAGTACAATGAAGTTATGACACAAAAATTCTCCAACATATTGTAGAGGATGAGGCTACAATTAGAGGTTTGAAAGTAGATGCCTCAGAAGTAGCAATAGCAAAAGTTTTTGGGTTTCCTAGAATAGGAAAAGAATTGCTAGTAAGAACGGGTGCAATCACATCAAGGAATGATTTCACATGACCAAGAGAGAATTTGGACTCTTCTGCATAAGGTACAAAAATACTTTCCTTGCCTTGGTTATGGGATTTTGTTTCCTCTTATATAGTTAATTATTTAACCTACGATGGCAAGGAGTCCCATTTATATACAGTGCATTTTAAACTCCTAAGTCACCTACATCATCAAAGGTTGGTGAATATGCCCAATTTGTTATATAATATATTAAATAGTATGTATGCTGAATATAAAAAGAAAAAGAATCAATATGATTTGTCACGTTGTTTCTTATTCATCTTGTTGATCAAAAGGATTCTCAGAATTCAATTCCCTAATGTGTCTTGGGAAGACTTTTTAGCTGTAACACCTCTCTAAACCCAGGCTAGTAAGGTAGCATTTTGATTTTGATTTGATATTTTAAATGTTAAATGTTGTTATAATGAGATTATACATTGATGGTTATATGAAAGGTTATCATGTTTAGCTATTATTCTAGATTACATGCTTATATGTTTATATATTGTTATCATTGCTTATGTATGATTATGGATAGGAAAGGGATGATGTCGTAACACTCATATTCGAGAGGCTACGATATCATGACTCCCTTCCTGATGATTGATGTTTCTTTGGACTATATGTTATATGCACATGTACTTTGATGTGTAATTGGAGTGATGCAGGTACTGAGTATCGACTCTGTCCGGATCCACAAGCCTGAGCATACTCCTATTCCTTGATGGTGGTTACTGGAGGTAGTCACAGGCCAAATTTCCCCTACCCTAGCCCACTGTACCCTGTTAGGGTAGTGTTCTCCTTATTGATATCTTACCATTCAGTTACCTAATGGTAACGTCTGAAACACCTTTCAACCGTATGTTTCGGCGCACCTTTCTGTTGTATGTGGTTCACCAGTATGTCTTGCTAAGGTATTTTGTCTTGGTTTCCGTGAATCTGTTATGTGGATATATATCTTGGTTGTCAGTGTCTTGATGTGGTTTCTTTGATGTCTTTTTCGTGATTTCATATATGGCATTTTATAGTATTTTATTGATGGGAGATGTAAATGGTTTTATCCATGAGATTTTAAAAATATGTTATTTTAAATTATCTCATTAATCCTTTTGGGGAGCTTTGTGTATTTGGACGATTGGATTTAAATTACTATCTTTATATGAAATAGAGAATTTTGGTATTTTTGGTGATTTTAATTAATTGCTTTGGGGAGTTTTAATAACTTGTTTAATAAAATGTTTTACTTCATTTTATTGTGTGGAGGAGTTTAGTTAAAATAAAAAATAAAGGGGCAGCCTTGTCTTTGATATATATACACTTTTATTCATTTTGTTTTAGGGGAGAGTTATCCTTTTTGAGAAGAAAATTTCTATTTTGGGGGAAAGAGGAGAAAACCCCATAATTTGGGCAGTTGAGTTTTGGGAAGGAACATGGAGATTTTTCGAGAAGAAATTTGTGGGCATTGGATTCTGGAATTTGGCACGTTGTTTCCTCTTTGTTGTCATATTTTGGAACCCAGTTGTGCCTTCTCTTTAGAGCAATTTTTCTTTTCAATTTTGGGCAATATTGAGGTATTTTCTATGGTTCTTGAATCCTTGAATTTATGGTGGTTTTGAATGTGATTTAGTTTTGAAATGGAAGCTTTGAATTTCCTCATAGCAGATTTATTCTTTGATTCAATTTTGTGAATGCTTTGGGAATGGAGAATGTTTGTTTTGGTTTTCGATTTGCTACTCGGTAGTTGCTTATGGCAGATTTTTGTGCATTCAAACAAATCTAAATTGAGTTGTTGAAAAAATAGAATTTCTGGGATCTTTCATTTGATTTTTCTTTTGCCCAACTTGTAAAAAAAATGTATTTTCATTGATACTCTTAAACCACCCATTAAAAATGCAAAACAAATATGGATCTCATGTAGAAATGCCAAGATCTCAACTGGGTCTTTGGCAAATTTTAGTTATGGGCACTTTCATTTTTGCCCAAATTTGTGCCTACTTGCAAAATGACGTTTTTCATTGCTACTCATTTACCGCATGTTAAAAGTGTAAATTTAAATTGGATCCATATAGAAACGTCAAAATATGAACTGGGTCTTTGTCCGATTTTTAATCTAGGCACTTGCATTTTTCATGTTTTGCCCAGCCATGCATTAAATGACCTTTTTCAATACAACACCTTATTATGGGTCATAAAATTGAAAATTGAAGGTGGATTCCAACTTGAAACGCCAAAATCTGAACTGGGTCAGACTTAGAATTTTAATCCAGGCACTTTGAAATTTTATGTAATTTTATGCCTCTTTTTCATGTTGAATTTTTGTTGTTAAATGTCTTTTTACAACAATATTAGCTTGGTTGTTTTAAATGGTTTATATGACTAAAAATTGTGGTTTTTCTTCATTGTTTCTTAATTACTTTTAGATTCCTCATTTGGTTAAATGAGAAGGCCTATCCATCTATAGGGCGTTGAGTTATCTGTCTGTAGGGCGTTGATACGGGCATGATTGAGTCTCCTCGTTTGTATGAGAGGTGTACCTAGTTTTGTGTGGTGCCATCCCTTTGAGCACACATGATGAATTTCCATCCGGTTCATACTCTTATGCCTCATACCTTAGTATTCACGAGTAGTACCTGACATATTGTTGAGCATATTCGTGATGTGATAATGGCTTTAATGCATTGTATTCCATGTTTGCGCTGCACGTCTGATGTGAGTGTTGGATATTTGTTACCCTTGCCTTGTTTTTTGCTTGGGCCTTGTGACTACCTTAGAGCACGGTGGGGTGGCCTCTTTTGAGTCCACATGATAGGGAGGCATTGCCACCGCCATTGGGAACCGACATACAGGTTATTGGAGCATCAGTTGGAGGTGTTCTCTCTCTTGTACGTGCTTTATTTGATGATATTTTGTATTCATGGCTATGCCTTTTTATTTATGTATATTCCTTTATGTACTCGCTTGAGAGTGAAAATGTAATCATGTAATTTAAATGAGAAGAAATGTGATGATTTATATTTGGTTTATGAGTTCTGGTGTTGGTATCGGACTCACTTGCATTATGATGATATTTATGAGTTTTCCTTCAAAAGTTTTCTTGCAAAAAATCAGAGTTTTGGTTGTATGTTTCCTTCATGTTTTAGTCTGCAAAAGTTCCAACGCATCGCCGCCTTCTATTTGTTGTTCTGAGTCACTGTTGCAAAGTTCCGGAGCACTGGCCCAGGAAGTTCTGAAGCACCGGTGCAGGAAGTTCGGGAGCTAGAAGTTCCAGAGCAGGAAGTTTCGTAGCTGGAAGTTTCGTAGCTGGAAGTTTTGTAGCTAGAAGTTCCTGAGTAGGAAGTTCTAGAGCAGGAAGTTCCGTAGCTGGAAGTTATGGAGCAGGAAGTTCCGTAGCTGGAAGTTCTGTAGCTAGAAGTTCCGGAGTAGGAAGTTCCAGAGTTGGAAGTTTCGTAGCAAGAAGTTCAGGAGCACATTTTCTGGAGCTATTATGTTTGCTCCTATTTGGATTTTCTCTGGAGGGTGGATTAGTCCTCTCCTTTGGGTTGTGTTCGGCCATGCTTGGCCATGTAAGTTGTCGATTTATTGTATTATAAACTGCTTTTTGTGAAAGTTATTCTTTATGTTATAAAAATAATAATAATCTTGTCTTCTTTTGGCTCTTATCCTTCGGGGTTGCGTAGTTGTATGTTACATTAGCTTACAATAAAATCAATGATATTCATGTGAGGCCTAGGGTAGAGGAAATAAATAGGGGACAAGAGATGAATGAGCCCTCTATGGTTTCAAAAGAGGAACATTCACCCTCTTTTTCACCCATTGCATCACCTGTCCACAATATTGGTGAGTCAACAGAGTTAGAGGTGCAAGAGACACAAGTTGCAACTTTAGCGAGTGAAATGAAGAAAAATAGGTTCGATTGGGGTTTTTAATTTTAAATGGGGTATGATGGACCTATTTCCCTACTTTCATTAGGAAATGAGATCCACACAAAGAATTGACTTAGAACCCTTAGGTGAGTCAACTCATTGAGAGAATCTATTAGTTTCCTTATGATTGAGGATGGGGGTATCAGCCTAAACAATATTTTGGGAGAAAAACTAAAAATAGTAAATCTACTCAATTATTCTCATTCAAACTTGAAATAACAATTTAAAGATCAATACTAACAAAAACAACAATTTTTTTGTAGATCTGAGAAGGTCTAAGTAATGTGTACCAATCACCAAAACACAATTTTGGGAGGTTTTCTGGGACTCATTCGCCCATGGGTGAATGGGTCTCTACTCAAAGTTTTCAAACAACTTTTGGGAGCCTCTAATACCAATTTGTAGCTTCTTTTTTATCCAGGTTTCAATGTCAGAAAGTTAGAAATCAGATCTGGAGGTGAGTTTTTGTGAATTGATGACAACTTTTACAACTTTGACAACTTTTCCAATCTTGCTCTTCAAGAGATCTTCAATACTTCTTCAGCCTAAGATATGCAACATAAACACAAGAGGGAAAAATTATTTGTTTTTGGTGAATGGGGTTTGCCTTGGTCAAACCTTGTTTGGGTAATTAAACCTTGAATTGAAATAATAAAATGTGAAAGAAATGATCAATGAACAATGTTTGTTGCAACTCAACAAACCCTCGAATGAACCTTTGGAAATCTAAAATGTTGAGCTTGATCTTGCATAAAGTGGCTTCAATGGATGTGGATCTTGATGCTTGAAATATGACTTTGAATGTTTACTTGAATCTTTGAAACCTACATCACAATGTTAGCTCCAAAAAAATTCATGATGCAAGAAGACTTTGACATGATGTTTGAGATCTTGATTGTTGTAATAAATCACTGATAAATTTTCTCTTGAATGCCCTTGATCATAAACTTTTCTCTTGTGAAGTCTCATAAAAATTCTAGATGTCTTAGACTTGATTTGATAAAATAACCTTGTATTTATAGGTATGTATCCTTAATTTTCTAAAAATTAAACATTACAAGGCAACATCAAAATCTAAATTTAGGAACATTAAAGTACTACCAAAAACGTAATTTAAATTCAAGTTCAAATGCCTAGGGTGGACCCATTCACCCATGGGAAAATGGGTCCCAAGTCCCTATTCCTAGAACACACATTGCTCAAGGTAAAGTGTTATGTGTTGGCATTAATTATTGTCAAGTTTCCCCTTCAAAAATGTAATTTATTAGGCTTGTAGATGTAAAATAGGGCTTATTAAGGCACAATTTAAGTCCATTTTAAATAAGAGGGCCCAAACAAAGTGTGAAAAAGTAAAGGGGTACATTTTTCTACACTACAATGAGTAGAATAAGAGGAAATAGAAACCCTTGCCTCCACCAAAAGCCCTTCTAAGCATAAATAACAGAAAATAAAGCAACTCCATAGCTCCCAAGGATCACCTACAATCAAACACCTATCACAAAAAGAGAGAATAGAAAGCTATGGAGGCCAAGAGGTATTGATCCAAAAAAGCATGAATCATTGATTAATGTGCATATTACAATGATAATACAAAAGAGTCATAAACAGATAATGAACCTAGAAACCTTAGGTGAGGATAAAAGAAGATCATGACATGTGTCCTAATCCTATGACATGAGACATAAAAATAACATGACCTAAGTAATCTTAAGTAATTAGAGGAAAAGGAACCTAATAATTAAATAAATAAATAATTAGGAAATACATTTTACTCTTTAAGTGAAACTTAGGGAGAAGCTCAAACTTGTAAAGATGAATGCATGATGGGTCCCGGAAAACAAGGCCTAATAAGGTACCCCTGTACAAACAAAAGATCTCTCAAAATCAAAGAAAAGGAGAAAAAACCTATGGGAGAAAGCTCCTCTCCAAAAGAGAGAAATACAAGTGAAGGACAAAAGAAGCCTCCAAACAAGAGTAAAGGGCTGAGACTCCTCCAAAATAAAGTGAAGTCCATGAAGAAGCCTCCAACCAAAAAATTTCCCAAAAGATAGGAACAAAGGATGAACATGAAGAACACCATTGAAGCATGAAGAAGTTACAAAAACTATCAAAGAATGGTTGTTATAGTGCTGAAAGAAGAACCTCAAATGAAATAAATGATAATCAAGATCAAGAAGATAAAAATCCACATGAGTACCCCCAATGACACTACTCGAATTAGATGGAAAACAAAGGAAAACACTTGAAACTTGAAGATATAGATGGAACAAGTACCAATAGTCTGAAGAACTAATCAAATGAAAATGGAAGGTCACCTCCAAAAATATGAATGTAAGAGTTTCCATATGGTAAATGCTCCATCTCACATAAATGCATGTAACCAACCACTAATGTACATTGCATTCAAAAGTACATAGGAACAAATATTGTATATATATCTCACTCCAATGTGAACCCAAGGAAGCATTAACACCAATAGTAGAAACCCCCCAAAATGCTAACAAAGGAGAGCTATGATAGGTACATTGAAACTAAGTGCCAGGAAGAAGTGCGTGAAGAAGAATCAAGAACATCTGAATGTGCAAACATGAAATTACCAACACATATAAAGGGTGTTCAAACAAAATGCACACACATATGAGGTTGTTGTTGTGGAAGAGACACTCACTTGACAAAGGTATGATGACAAACAAAGAAAAAACATCAAAACACCCATGGCACTTTATATCATAGCAAATGTACAATAAGGCACAAAATGATGTGCAAGATCCCAATAATCATGTGTAATACAGTGGAACTTTATTTTAGTGTGTTTACATAATAAGAAGTGCATATAGTGGCAGCCCATAATGTCCAAAAAAGGACAACATGTTGAAAATATAATTTTCTAATAGAAAAAGAGGAAACTGGTAGCACCATGATGAATTACATGAAAAAACATGCACTTTAAAAAAAAACCCAAAAAGGAGTTTGGATGTAGAAGATATGGATTGTAAAAGTCTCCAAAATGCAAACTGTATAGCAATAACATTGAGAAAACAAAATTCTAGAAAAAAATAAAAGTCTAAACTAAAAACCACCCGCACCATTGTGAAGAGCATGAAATTTTTCCCCATTTCAAAAAAATTGCACTAGAAAAGACCATTGTATGGGCGAGATATGACCTTTGGAAGATAGGGTGCAAAAATAAAAAGTCCAACAGAGAGGAGCTGAGTTGGGGAAAAAAGAACTCTACCAAATTTAGCAACATTGCCTTCAAATGTAGAGGTCCACCAAATTTAGCAAAAGTTCCTCCAAATGTAGAGGTTTATGAATTTTAGTGGTGCTGGGGAAAAAAATTCCCAGGTACATACAATTTTTTTTATTTGCAAAAAAAAATTATAGCAAAAAGGTAACTGTTTTTATCTTATAGTTAAAAAAAGATTAAAAAAACTATATTTTTTTAATAAAAAAATTATAAAAACAAATTATATTAAAAAATTAGTGGTGGTAGGGGACGAAGCCCACCCCATGCCATGGGGGCCTGAGGGGGGCCACTGCCTGCCATTGGTAGAGGGTGGTACCCTCCCCACATGGGGGTGGGCCCTAAGGGCCTATCACCCCTATCATGGTAGGGGGGCAGGTATTGATGGTACCCCCAAGATTTTTTAATATAAAATTAAAAAAAAAAATTACCCTACACATAGGTTTTTCTTTTGTTTTAATTTTTAATTCGCATGGATTTTTTTTTGAAAAAATAAAATACCTCAACCTGTGTGTTAAGGAGGTCATACGGCCTCCCTGACAATTTTTTCTTACCTCAAAATCTCTTGACACCAAAATAGGTTGAATTATATATCAAAATTTGTTGAATTGGCCTCCTAAACGCAACCATAAGGTTCTTTTTAGCCCAAAATACTTCAAAATTGCAACTACCCTCTAGATCTAGAAAAAAAAACAACTAATTCAAACCCTCACAAATCTGACCTCAAGAGTCCAAATTAGGCCAAACAAAAAGCAAATCTAACTTTTTCGACAACTCTGAATCTAATGGAAAACTTTGATTTGGTCCCAGATGCACCAAATGATAGCTCAAGGCACAAAATATCTCATGAAGAGGAGAGGGTATTATAGGTTGTAAGAGAGGGGGACCAACCACGTTCAAGGCCCTAGGTCACAGAGATCCAAGAGCGAAAGGCTGCCCTAACTTACCTCACTCAAAAGGGGTGTCTTGAAATGAGGGACAAGAATGATGAGGACTATAAGCTCCTTCAATCACTCTACAGACCCGAAATTAATTTTGGGGCTAGGCAAGCCAATTTTTCGGGTTCAACACTATACCTCAGGTAGCTCTCTATCCAAGGATGAAAGCATGGTTCCAGGATGACAGCGTAGTGTGCTAGTGTCTCTCAAGTGCGTTGGCGTCCATACAACTAGAGAACCGAAAATATAATAAAAACCATCAAAAAACAAGTTGACGACCTAGCTATTGGTTTTTAAGGGAACAAAATAGAACTATGAAGTAAGAGAAATACAAATGAATGTGATAAAGTAGATATATTAAAGCTAAGGGGACAGAGATAACCTCACAAAAGAGCCTATTCACCAGCTAGCTCCAAATGCATGTCCACCTACACACACAAAAGAGGGGAAATTGTTGGGGTTGTATAGGGGTCTGCCTCAGTCAAACCCTCGTTTTGGTGTTTCCACCTCCACGAACAACCAAGATAGCAATGATAGAGAAAAGTATAATAAAGGAGAAAAGAAGGTAGAGAACACGATAAACACTACAAAACAATAATGTGCTACTCAACCAAATCATAGAGGAGAGGATTGAAAATGCTTACCACCTCCACCAAGACCTTGCTAGCTAATGGGGGAGAAAAGAGGACTCAAACCCCTACTACAATGCTTTGTTCCACACTTTCTCTACAGAGTTGATGGAGTGTTGTTGTTGCTGCTATGGAGTGCCAAAGTGTAGCTTGAATGCTAAGAATGCAAGAAGTGATTGCTAGAATGCTTAGAGATTCAAGACGATATGTAGAAGATTGCAAGAGAGATGAAATGAATGAAGAATAAATCAATTTGAAGGAAGAATGAGCAAGAATAAGGCATTTTCTGGTCGGTTGGTCGAACAAGGACGTTACAACTCGTTCCCAATAGGAAGTGTAACACCTCTGCCAGCTTCAAATGCAAGAATATGTCAGGAACGTAAGCGCGCCATGTGGACATTTACGTTCCACGCAGGCGTCCCCAATAGTTATTCTTCTACTGACACAAAAAATAGACGCCAAGTGGAACGAAGGCAGTGGGCTGATGTGAAATTTTGCCTTCGGTTTGGTTTTCTAAGGTGAGGATGTACAAAAGGGGAATTTATGTAAGGGGTGCAAATTTGTGCCTATACATTTTTCCCTCACTTTAGCGAGCACAAATATTGACAAGTGCTTTGGTAAAGTAGATCAGAGAATGAATAGGGTTAGAAATTAATACCTGAACCGTCAAGGAAGCAAACCACGATCTAGCAAACTCGAAAGTGCAGGACAAGTAAAGGACTTTATAGCCCTATAAAACTATGAAGCTGAAGAATGAAAGCATCTTGCAGGCCCGCAGACTTGCAAGGAGGCAACCCCAAGATCTCTTACATTAAGGAAGCCTTGAGAAGCAAGCATCTCACATGCCCGCAAATCCGCAAGGAAGGTATCCTTCAAGATCTCTCACATGATGGAAACCCAGAAAAGTGCCTGACAGACCTGTAGACCTGTAAGGAGGCATCCCCCAAGATCTCTCACATGGAGGAAGTTGAGAAAGCACCTTACAGATTTGTAGACTTGCAAGGAGGTGTCCCCCAAGATCTCTCACATGGAGGAAGCCGAGAAAGTGCCTTACAGACCCGCAGACCTGCAAGGAAGGTGTCCTTCAAGATCTCTCACACGAAGGAAACCCAGAAAAGTACCTTACAAACCTGTAGACTTGCAAGGAAGCCTCCCCCAAGATCTCTCACATGGAGGAAGCTGAGAAGAAGCTCCCTACAGACCTGCAGACTTGTAAGGAGGTTTCCCCCAAGATCTCTCACATGAAGGATACCTAAAGAAAGTGCCCTACAGACCCATAGATCTAATGGGGAGCCACCCTCAAAATCTCTCACACGGAGGAAGCTCAGAAGAAGTGCCCTATAGACCCACAAACCTGCAGGGAGGTATCCTCCAAGATCTCTCTCAAGGAGGAAACCAAAGGAAGGGGACTCCGCAGAGTCGGAAAGTAGCTTCACAGGCGCACCTGAAAAGCAACATGTTTACCCACAAATAGAACATGTCAGAAAGTAGCCACGTAGGCAAGTAAGTGGATAGTCATGTAGACCGCCAATAGATTGGAAAGCTTTCAAAGGGGTCCCTTGGGAACCCAACATGAAGAAGGGGTCCACTCAAGGGACACGTTGTTTGAAAGTATGGAAGAGATGGTTCTTTCTCGAGTCGATTCATCATCAAGGAATTCTTTTGAAAGATGTTCACTTCATCAAGGAATTCGAAAGGAAGAAAATGCCCTCATGCGAGGGGAAGGTTTTCAAGTTCTTTCATTACAAACCCATGATGAAGGAAACACGTTCCATTAGGGTTTCAAGTCGAGAATGTGATTCTTAAAAAGAAGTTTGTGAAGATTCTCGAGAAAAGATTTGTTAGCAATGAATGCATTTTCTGAAAATCAGAGTGTCATAGAAATGGCATTGTCACACATGAAAGGGACAACTCAAGCAAAGAAGAGAGAAAGATAAGAAGAGAACAAAAGAGAAATGAACATAAACACAGGGCATAGGGGTGATCTAATATTTTGATGTTAGAACTACTCATAAATATATATAAGTATAATAATAGTATATAAAATGAATTGTCATCAACCCCCTACTATATCAGACCATGTGAAGAATGCACAAGAAGACAAAGTAAAAATAAAAAAATTGGATCAACATGGAAGGCAATCCTAAATCCCCCCAACACTTTGCATCATCCCCAATTTGTCGAAAATCAATCAGAAACATGGAAGGATGATGATACAAATAGAAGAAGGTTTACAACACAAACACCACGCCTATATCCAAGCACTAAAAAGGGTGACAAGGGTCATCCAAGAACACATAGCATGATCATGGGGGAGCACATCACAACACACACACATCTATTCTAAAGATAAAGAAGAGGTCTCCCCCTAACATTGATCGACCAAGAGGTCATACACTTCCCACTCCAAATCATCATAGGGCGTAGGAGAATGAGCCTGTAGTGGTGGGATGTTAAGAGGAGGTGCTTTTGACCCTTCCACAACAAGGGCTAAGGAAGAAGGCCCCGCTAGGTCTCCTCCACTCAGCTCTTGTGGAGCTATGGTCAACGATTTCGTGAAAATCACTGACAAGGTCAGAACTTCATCCAGAGAGTTAAAAATGCACTTTACAGGAGTCATGTTTCACTTCAACGGATAGAGAAGGTTGCACTTGAGATCCATTGCTAGGGTCTTCAAACGATTTGAGAATGGTGACGAACTCAGGGGAAGCCGGGATTGGTTTCATCACTAGAACAGAACAAGTCAACATAGGTCCACCTTTCGGGGAAGCTGAACTCCTCTTATGTCCTTCGTTGCTGGAAGTACCACTCTCTACCTTCTACTCTGTCGGGGGACGTTAACTCCCCACAAACAAGGCAAGAGGTGCAAAGGAAGAGGAGGAAGAGAAAACTATTGTAGATACCACTGAAGTTTTCATCATATCTATGGGTTTCGAGAAAGGTGGGACATCCATAAGGGACATCAACAAAGGTGGCTCCACTAAAGGAGCGATGAACACCTACACCTTTTTGGGGTCAAGCGCATTCGTACTCACAGTGGAAGCTGGAAGCGATGTAGAGCTAGATTGAACAAAAGAAAAGGGGAGGAGAGAGGAGGACATGATAGGAGGCCCTAATATAGGGGTGGTCATCTCCTCTTCCTTCCTCTACAAGTTGGCCTGCTCAGCTACGAGAGCCTTTCGCCAATGTTTGCATTGGCATGCAAGGTGGTTTTTGCAACTCTTCGAACCGAAGGTCAGAGGCTGTGAAGGAATAAAAGGCTCCTACTCATCCATGGGAGTGTTCACTATAGCCATCTCTGGTGGAGGAATAGACTCCTGAATGGGAGTAGGAGGAGTAGGTTGAGAAGCAACAGGGGGCATTGGCTCAAGTTCCTTAGCAATAGGCCTCTTTCCGTTTACCGCTTTTGGACTAGAAGCAATAGGAGGATGCAGAGGTTGAGACATAGAAGATTCCCCACAAGGACCTTTTCCTCTACGATACAAATAGTACCAAGGTCCAAGCGGTTTAGTAAGGAGGTCCAATATCCTGATCCTAGGTATGCACCAAGATGGTATCATTGGACTTAATGGATAAAAACTAGGCATATTCATCCAAAACTCTTCTCTGGAAAGAGGAGGAGGAGAGCCATCCTGAGAACGAGGGAGCTTTTCTTTCCCTTTTTGAGAAGAGGAGGTAGTCGACTACTATGCTATAGGAAGGGAAAATTTTGGTTGTCCCTTGTCCCTGGTCTTATACTTCACGTAGTTTTTGTAAAGTAGGTATGTTCTTGGAGGAAGCGAACCAACTTGGGCAGGCCAAAAATGGTCTAATGAATATCCCTCACGAGACACTAGAGGTTGGTATTTAGTGTCATGCACTACATGTACAACACCTTCATGGGAGAATTTTAGACATTTATGAATAACGGAGGTGATTTCATTCATGGAAGCTAGCCAAGGTATGCCTAGCTTCATCCTGAACAAATCCAACTCTAGGATGACATCAAAAACCATGTCAACAGCCCTAGGTCCAACTAGGACAAACAAATCTATAGAGCCATATGGTTTCAGAAAAAGACCATCGTGTGTACAGATAGTGGATTTTGTTTCTTTGTACTCTTTTCTATGTAGTGAGTTAAGCCACAATGTCTCTTCTATAATAACATCCACTTGACTCACAGAGTCTACTAAGACTCCTATCACAATGTTTCCATTGAGGCGAGTGGGAATGTAGAGGGGAGAGGGCTTGTTATTCAAGGGCAAGTCTTGCCAAGTGAATGTCACATCTGACGAACTGGTCGCAGTCTGTGTGGTAGGGGTAACCGTGACCATGTTAACATAGGCCTTAGGCTGAGTGATAGAGTTGGTGGAATCAACAACCATGTTAGTAGAATGTGACGGAAACGGGTCCATGTATATTTGCAATTCACTATTCGCTTTCACCACCAATTTATTTGTATTTTGTTTGCTTCCATCAAGACAAATAGTACCATCCTTGATGCGGTCCTATATCTTGTGACGCAGGTGTATACAGTGTTTGGTATCATGCCTGTTAACTCAATGGTACTAACAATAAGTATTTGCATCATACCAACTAGGGTAAGGTTCCTTGAGAGGTTTAGGGTTCTGCAAGGTTATGATCTTATCCTTCAACAACTTTTGTAGGATGGAAGAATAAGATTTTGCTAACTTTGTGAACTTTCGATTGCATTTGAGGTCATTGTCATCCTTAACGGCTACTATATTTGCAACAACCTTACCTTTCTCATAGATCGATATGATGGACTTTCCTTCAAAATAGGAGCACGAGGAGGGTCCCCCGAACTAAACTATTGTCTGTTGATACTCTCGTAGGGATGCACACAAATGCGCAAAAGAAGGATATTCCATAAGGGAAAACTTTTCCTGTCAAGGCCTTTGTAAGTTCCCTATGAATACCTTCTACACGTTAGAATCAGGCAACATATATGAGATTTGTGAGAAGAGTGCTTGATACCGCGCGGTAGAGTCAGTAATCTTTTCATTATAACCCCGTTTGCATTGGACGAGATCCAAAAAGGTCATCTTTGGTTTGATGTTAGCTTGGAACTATTGTAGGAATTGGTTTACAAGTTGGTCAAATGAGAAATTGGAATTATTAGACAAGGAACAGTACCATTCAAGCATTGTATCCTTGAGAGATCGAGGGAATAGTTTTGCCATCAATGTGTCGTGATGGAAGAAATATGTGCACGGGGCATTAAAGGCAGACACATGTGTTTATGGGTCCCCTTTTCTGGCATATTTTTTGAATTTAGAAATCTCCATTCCTTGATGGAAGGCAGTGTTCAAGATTGCTACCAACAACAGGCTATGCTAGAAGAAGGGTTGAAAGATAGGCTGGATAGAGGCTTGGGAGAGACTCGTCAACTGGCTTTGCCTCTTACCCATATTCTAAAGAAGAGTGTTCAAAATAGGGTCATTAGAAGATATAGGGCTAGAGGAACCTCCTCCAGAACCACCATCGGAGCCACCACCAGACCCATTGGTGTGACCACCACCAAAACCATTATCGGAACCACCACCACCAGTAGGGCCTCGACTGAAGCCACCTCTGCTTCCAAAGCCACCACCATGGCCTCCACTAGAACCAACTCCATCAGCACCACTTCCATTGCCAAAGCCACCACTACTACCAAAGCCTCCACCACTCATCCTGCCAAAACCTCCACTGCTAAAGGTAACAGGAGGGGTGAAGCTGAAACCCAAGGGGATCTTGTTCAATTTGATAGTTTCCGATCTCTCAGAGGTAGAGGGAATGTTGACTGAGGGTATGACATCAGTCATGTACATAGATGTAGGAGGCATCGACATTCCTAGCTATCTCTCATGATCTCCAAAAGTGGCCCCTTGTACAATGTTAGGATTGTTTGGAGGAGAACACACTTCAGTTAGACTAGAGAGAGTAGCCAAAAGTTCTATGCATGTTCAGTCTTTTCCCACCGTATAATTTAGTTTGTTGATAACCCAGGTGGCCCTAGCCAACTTCGCGTCTCTTTCCAAGTGGTTTTCCAAGTCACCCAACCCTCTGTTGAGGCAGAGACATACTCTGAAGGAATGTGAATAGCCTCATGCTTGTGTATCGATGATGGTGTGGAAGATGTAGGAGGACTGGGGATGTGGTCAGTCTCGTCAGAGAATCCTACCTCACCCATTGACAACTACTCCTATGCAGTGAGACCAACGACAAATCCAACAAAAAGGCCTACAGAGAAACTAGTAGTGACCTTCATCCTCTCCATCAAAAGGTGGCATATACTTCTCCTAACAATATACCTAGAGGTTGTGGATTGGGTTGTGATGCTCATAAACCTTCATGACATTTAGGGGCACAACAACCACAAGGTATAAGGGAAAAGCCTCAACACCAACGAATGAGTAGACATTGGTTCACCAAAAAAGTAAGAGAGGGGGACCAACTATGTTTAAGGCCCCAGGTCACAAGGAGAGCCAAGAGCGGAAGGATACCATAACTTACCTCACTCTAAAGGGGTGTCTTGAAATGGGGGATGAGAATGTTGAAGACTATAAGGTCCTTCAATCACTCTACAAACCCAAAATTAGTTTGGGGCTAGGTGAGCCAATTTTTGGGTTCAACACTGTACCTCAGGTAGCTCTCTATCTGAGGATGAAAGCGCGGTTCTGGGATGACAGTGAAGCGCGCTGGTGTCTCTCAGGTGCACTTGTGTCTATATGACTAGAGGACTGAAAATACAATAAGAACCATCAGAAAACAAGCTGACAGCCTAGATATTGGTTTTTAAGGGAATAAAACAAAACTATGAAGAAAGATAAATACAAACGAATGTGATAAAGTAGATATATCAAAACTAAGGTGACAAAGATAACCTACAAAAGAGCCTGTTTGCTAACTAGCTCCAAATGCACGTCCACCTACACACACGAAAGAGGGGAAATTTTTTGGGGCTGTATAGGGGTCTGCCTCAGTCAGACCCCCATTTTGGTGTTTCCACCTCCACAAACAACCAAGATAGCAACGATGGAGAAAAGTATGATAAAGGAGAAAAGAAGGTAGAGAACACGATAAACATTGCAAAACAGTAATGTGCTACTCAACCAAATTGTAGAGGAGAGGAGTGAAAATGCTTACCACCTCCACCAAGAGCTCACTAGCTAATGGGGGAGAAAAGAGGACTCAAGCCCTTATTGCAATGGTTTGTTCCACACTTGCTCTATGAAGTTGATGGAGTGTTGTTGTTGCTACTATGGAGTGTTGCTTGAATGCTAAGAATGCAAGAAGTGATTGCTAGAATGCTTGGAGATTGTAAGAGGATGTGTAGAAGATTGCAAGAGAGATGAAATTAATGAAGAATGAATCAATTTGAAGGAAGAATGAGCAAGAATAAGGCATTTTCGGGTCAATTGGTCGAAGAGGGACATTACAACTCGTTCCCAATAGGAAGTGTAACACCTCTGAAAATTTCAAATGCAAGAATCCATCAAGGACGTAAGCATGCTGCACGGGTATCCCCGACAGTTATTCTTCTACCGACGCAAAAAATAAATGCCAAGTGGAATGAAGGCAACGGGCTGATGTGGAATTTTGTCTTTGGGTTTGGTTTTCTAAGGTGAGGACGTACAAAAGGGGAATTTGTGTAAGGGGTGAAAATTTGCGCCTATACATAGGTATGGAGCTCTGATACCATATTGAAGTTGGGAAAAAAGAACTCCACAACTCCCAAGGATCCCCTGCAATCCAACGCCTGTCTCACATGCAATCAAACAACTGTGATAGAAAGAGAGAATAACAAAACTATGGAGGCCAAGAGCTATTGATCCAAAAAAGCATGAATCATTGATTAATGTGCATCTTACAATGATAATACAAAAGAATCATTATAAAAGGATAATGAACCTAGAAACCCTAGGTGAGGATAAAACAAGATCATAAAGTGTCCTCATCCTATTACATGAGACATAAAAATAACATGACCTAAGTAAGCTTAAGTAATTAGGGAATGTGTCTTAGGAAGACTTTTTAGCTTGCAATAAAATTAATGATATTCTTGTGAGGCCTAGGGTAGAGGAAATAAATAGGGGACAAGAGGTGAATGAGCCCTCTACGGTTGCAAAAGAGGAACATGCACCCTCTTTTTCACCCATTGCATCACCTGTTCGCAACATTGGTGAGTCAACAGAGACACAACCCACAACTTTAGAAAATAGCATAAGAGGAAATAGAAACCCTTGCTTCCACCAAAATCCCTTCTAAGCCTAAATAATAGAAAACAAAAAGTGTGGCCTCCACCTTTACACCCAAGAAGAGGTAGGAAAGGTCACTACAACCCAAAAGGTGATCACACCATCTCAAGAAGAAGGGCCCTACAAAGGGGAAGTCTAAGCATTAGAAATAAATATTCATTGTAGTAGAGTCTAAAATAGACTCACAGAAGGAAAATAAACCCAATGATCAAGGATAGTCTAAAACATTGCAATATATGTATATGAGCAACGTTTCATAATTTGACTCTTAAGACTTGTTTAAAACTAGGAAAAAGCATAAACCAAAAAATAGCCTAGCATTTGAATAGGTATTTTCTTCACCTATAGAGGCTAATGAAGAGATATTCTTAGAAAAAGAGGAAGAAATGTTTTTGGAAGGGAAAGATGAGAAAAATAAATTGCAAGAAGCATTGCAAAGGATAAAAGAATTAGAAGAGCAACTCAAAGGATATCAATAGAGGGAAAATGGATTAGATGGTAGGATTTGGTATTAGAGAAAAGGTTGCATGTTTTTGAGCAACAATGAACATGGTTAGAGAGATTAACACAATTGGCCATTTTTTAGATCAAAAAGAGAATTCCACAACTCGTGAACCAAAATGCACCACCAATAATGCCTGCAATCTATACTATGGTCACCCTCAAAATAGAGTTGTGGAATAAATTAGAGGAATTTTCTCAATTGTAAAATAATTGGGACAAGGAAAAATTAGAATTGATGCTAGCACACACCAAAGAAACTAAAAGGAAGGATGCAAAAATTAAGAAATTAAAAGTAAAAATGGAGGAGATGGCTAACAAAACAATCCAACTCCTAAGATGCAAACCACTTGCTAGGGTTTACAACCTAAATTTGTAGGAGAAATTTATAATTTTTTAGTTTAGTCAACTAACCAGTGATCTACCAATTGACTTTCCTCACCTACACTATTTTTGGAAGCATACTGACAATCCACCCCAATCATACAAGATCAATTATGTGACTTTTACTTACATAGTTTGGTCATTCCTTATGAATCTGTTTGGAACCCACTTATAATTGTGGGATATTTTCAAATTAGGGCAATGGACTCATTTATTATAAATGGACATCAAAGGGGAAAAATACACAAAGACTACAATGAAAGGGAGTAGTCATTTCCCCTTCTTATTAGAGTAGAAGAAAAAAATCTTAGGGGGATGGTTGAAGAATGGATTAACCTAGTAGAGAGAAAGTGGGCACAGGAAAATATTTTGGAATGTAGGGAGAAAGACTATAAAAGGTTTCAAGAACTTGTAGCAGGACCAGGGAGAGAAGCACTTAACTTCCTTAGGACAGATAAAGGAAACTAACACCAGAACTAAAAATTAAGGAACCACATTCAATCTTCAACTACTTGGAAACAATTAAGAGAGCTCATAAATAGGTCTCAACCTCCCTTGAAAATAATATCACCTGGATCCCTTTAAATTTCCATCCTCCTCTTCTCTAGTTTCCAATTCCACATTGGATAGGAAGAAGAGGGGAGATAGGGACAACAAAGCATACTAGATGGGAAAAAATAATATATCAAAAAGGGTCTACTTGAAGCAAGGTGAAGGGGTCACTAATATAGTAGATTATAGAGAAGTTGCATTGTAATACAATCAAAGACCCTAAGTTGCTTGAGGATAAGCTAGAAGCCAAGTTGGGGGGAATGATGAATCCTAAAAGTTTATTTTTCCTTGCTTTACTTTTAAGCTTTTTATCTCATTTATGAAAAGTTTCAAAGACATTTCTAAACCTTTATGTATACTTTAAGTATTTAAGAAATATTGAAGATGATATGATATATTAATGAATGAATGTGTGATCTTTGAATGACTATGATATTGAATAGAATTTTATAATTTAGTTGTTAATAATGAGAAATGTCTTTGAAATAAGACTAACCCCCTGTAGTCAAGAACATATCAACCTGCAGTAAAAGTATTCTTAACCCATAGTAGAAGGATGTCTTCAACATAGCTAGAGGAGGTGACCAACTTCAACATAAGAATATTTCCAGAAGATGATGTAGAAGATGGTCCAAGGATGTGGAAATGAATATCTATGTGTCATTCCATCCCTTTAATAAATTGTGGGGGAAAGAACATATATTTTTGAATAAGTTAAATTGAATATTAGATTTGTCATACTTTCTTCTAAAGCTCTATGTATGTGTGGATTATAATAAATAAGGATAATTCAGTTGCATGATTTTCTAAGTTAGAATTTGAAAGGAGACATTATGGATTACAACAACTCAAGCAAGGGCCACATGCGGTACTAAAAAAACAATGTTAGCTTAGATTGTTAGTTAGATTAAGAATTATATTTTTTGAAATATAGTTTCTAGTTCATATCACATTGAATGTTGTATTATGATTTCTAAATTGTTTAGTTTCAAATTTACACTCTATTCAATTCTATTAAGTGATTAGTTGAATAGGTCATGCTACAACATAGGGAGTCACTAGTTACAGTATGTGAAAAGATAAGTCCTTGTAGTAATTACTAGGGTCCTTTAGAATATCTAGTATTTGCTTGTCTTGTTCTCTAAATAGGAGTTAATTCAAGTTAGGAATATTTTAGATTAAATTTCTATTTTTCAATTACTTTTAATCAATCGATTAAGAAAGTCTAGGATTCTCAACTAAATACATCGTGCCAAATTCATCTCAAGTTTATGAATCACCAATTGAAAATTTAATGAAGCCCCCTTTTGAATGACGAACTACTTAATTTGGGATCTATAGGTCTATTAAGTTGTATGTATGCTATCAACATCAATTAATTAGACAATAGGGGAAGCCCTACACCATTGAATCTATCAAATCCTAATACTATGAACCTAATGAGTCTCATATCCCTCCATCCACCCAATTTAAGGAGTCAATCCAACACTTCTCCTCCATTACACCATCCACGCAAATCCAAACATTATAATATCTTGTTACAAATAATGCTACCATAAATTTCCATCTAAATCAAGATCAAATAATGCCTTCTACTCCATATTTTAATCCCTCTCCATCTCAAGATCAATGAATCCATTTCACTCTATCTTATCATTTGCTTCCATCTCAAGATCTAATCATACCCTCTACTCCATCTCATGATCACCTTCCATATTAATATAAAATAATCCAATTTACTACATCTCATTCTCCTCTCCCTTCTATTACATTTTATGATCTCCTTATATCTCAATATCCAAGCATCCCCTCCACTCCATCTCACGATCCCTTTCCAAATCAAGATCAAAGAATCCCTTCTACTATATCTCATGATCCCCATCCATCTCAAGATCAAAGCATCCCTTCCACTCCTTTCATGATCTCCTTCCATCTCAATATCCAAGCATCCCCTCTACTATATATCATGATCCCTTTCCAAATCAAGATGAAAGCATACCTTCTACCCATCTTGTGATCCATTCAAGATCAAAACATCACTTCCACTCCACCTCATGATCCCCTTATATCTCAAGATCCAAACATATTGTTCAATATGCCTCATGATCTCCTTTCACCTCAAAATCCAAACATCCCTTATAATCACCCCCATGATCCTAGTCCTCACAATCCCATCACTCCCATAAAACACACTCACAAACCCCACACTTATCAACTTTTATCCCCCACCTTTGTCCAATCTAATTTTCTCTAAGAACTTGTTTCCTTCCACCTCATATACTCCTCAAAATGGACTTGCGTATTGCTTCCACTATAACAATTATCCCATTGGCTAAAGTATTTGTCAAAAATACACTATTAGGGAAAATGGTTAATCATATTGGAACCCATCCATACCAAATTTTCTTTGCTACAAAATTCATAAATCCACTTATAACAAGTGGTCCTTTAAGGTTTGACCAAACATGGGGCAATCTTCTCTTTCCAAAAAATACTAATTTTAAATTCACCACCTCCATTAGAGTGCGCAAGAGGGAAAATATTGTCTTTCTTAATAATTCTCCCAATATCTTCTTTTATTTTTCCAATCCCCATCATTAGCCTCCCTTTCCAATTAACCATCTCTTAACACTTTCTTAATCCCTCTTTCTTAGAATATCTCATCAATTGTGAGCCCTTGATCTTTGAAATCCATCCTAGCCCTTAATTTCACACCAAGAATCTTTAAATTAAAGTTTTCACTCTCCATTATCATCAACATATTTGCTAGTGAGTTCATGCTACCATTTTTCTATCAAAATCCTCTAAATATACCAAGATTATGTTGGTTTGAAGAGAAATCCACATTCCACTTCATAATAGTCAAGCAAGAATTTTAAATAGAACATATCAAGTGGAGCAAGGGTGCACTCCATTTCAACTCTATTTGATCATCAAGCTTCATTTGAGGTAAAATACTATTTTTTGTGTCTTTTATGTTATTTCTATCATTTTAATTCCTTGTCTTCAATATCACTACATAAGACTTGCAAAACAAAAAATTTCATCATAGTATTCATCAATTATTCAAAAATGATAATGAAATGTTAAGAACATCTAGATAGTAACTCAATTTATTAATATTCTATGAAAATAAAAAAATACTATCATAAGAACATATGGAATATAATCTCATCATATTCACATTTAATTAGATTATTTAAACATTAACCATTTTTTTGCTTTGACTAAATGAAAATGAGATGTGGCATCCTTCCCCGCTAGGAAAAAGTAATCATTTTGATGGCTTAATCAAACATATAAAAAAAAATTGAAGTATCATATGCCAAAAAATACTATACAAATAGATAAGGAATTCTTTATGAAACTGGTCATAATCCTCCCAAGTGGCACTGTCTTCTAAATAAATTAGTCCCACTACACCTTATTATGGGGTGGGTGCAAAAAGATGGGGGGCAAATTGTGGCCAATTTTTTTTATAAAAAAATTGATAGGCTATAACACAAGCGCGTTATAACTCAAGCCTGTTATAATGCACTCATGTTATGGCTTGGTGTGACCGAGCCTAAGGCTCAACCACACCGAGCCTAAGGGTCAACCACATCGAGCCTATAACATGCTCGAATTATAGTGCAAGCATGTTATAACGTGCTCGCATTATAGCGCAAGCATCTTATAACGTGCTCATGTTATAACACGAGTGTGTTATAAGTTATTAAAACAAAAAAGAAAGCAAATCGAATTCATTTTTATCTTGACTGGTTTTTCTGTTGCCCATGACCAAAAACCATTCTCTTATGCGCTTGTGTTCTGGGAGGAGATAATCTTGCATTTTTTTGTCAAATTGTTGCTATTTCGTCGCCAAGATGCCGCCGCGTCGACGAGGAGTTCAAATAAGTAAGGATTGTTTGTTTTTTGTTGTCAATTTGTTAGTTTTAGGTTGTTTTTTATATTCATTTGTTGAATTTCTAGGAAATGATAATGATCCCGAAAACCCCCTTGAAAATTCTCAACAACTAGAGCAACCAGAACATGAACAAAATCCTCAAGTTCAACAACCACAACAACAATCTCCACCAATTCCTCAACATCCTCTTGGAACTCAACAAAATATAATGGGGGTAATTGAAAACAATAAAAAATAGATTGAGGAGTTAATCACGAGGTTGAACAATCCAATAAGTTCAACCATGGAAAGAAGAACACTTGCGAGTTCACTTAAAGAAATTTTAAAACATGTAGATGAAATCAACAAACAATTAAGTGGTTGGGCAGATAGGAGGCAAGCGACAAAGAATTTTTACGTAGATAAATTATCATATAAAGAATTAAAAGATGAAAAAAATATAAAATATCAATTGTGCTCATCATTCATCAACCCATGCACAAACCAAAATATTGACCTTAATGCGAAGAGGTTTCCTATCCATTGGTGCCACCACCAAAGGATCAAGAACTATTCTTGGGATAGGTGGTACATGGTTTTTGACTACACATCATGCAACAATTGTGAAGTCCCACAATATTTCTTAAGGAAACTCTACTGTGAGTTCATCCTGAACAAAATCCCCAATTATTTTGATATGGGGGACTTCCAAGGGAGAGGTGGGGGGTCGGCACAAGATAAACCCGGTGCATGATAGGATCCTAGGTGACAAGCGAGATGAGCTCTCGCTAGGTCGGATCATGAGCACGCGGTTATCCCTTCCATCGCGAAGGAGAGTGCCAAGGTAGCCACCTTATAGTCTATCAGCTCTTTGACCCAGACTGTCATCCAACATGCCAATCCTATAGTATAGCACCATCAAGGGGAGTCTTTGAGTGGTAGGCTTCCACCCCATTCATGTCAAGTTTGTGGGGTGACTTGTACATATGACCCCATCGACACAAAGGAGACTGCTACATATGATATGTCTACAACTATGGAGATGATGAGGCCAACTGACATTTTGAATGAATCTTATGGCATCGATACTCAAGTAAATGTTAGCATGTTCATTGAATTTAATTTATTAAATTTCATTTTTGAAATGCGAGAGTAGCTAATTTAGTTTTATGATCGTAATAAATTTTTAGGGTCACGGTGTTGAAATTGGATACACCGGCCCTACACCTGTTTATTAATCCACTGCATCTACCACTGAGGTATGTAACTAGTAAACAATTATAAATTTATTACATGTGAATAACATTGTTATATGAATGGTATTCTAATATTTGATTTTAGATGTTGAATAGGCTAATATTGGAGGTTTCGTGGGAACACCTCCTAGTGCTAGTGGTGGAGTTAGACAAACCTACATGTAGGTAATAAAATAAAGATTTTAACTAATGAATTGTACTTAATAGATTTGTGCAGTTTATATTCATATCGTTGATTACATTGCATTGCACATCTTTCAAACTCAAAGCATTACTTCACATTCCATAACTAATAACTAGATGTTGATAGATGAAAAAATTTCAACTACAATATAGTTGTTTAGAAATTCAACATAAGCAATCATGCAATTACTTCACATAGCATAAGTAATAACTAGGAGCAGCTACCAATTGCATTTGCTTGTCATGCCATTCCATGAGACCACTTTTTACCGAGGCATCTTTTCAAAAAGTTCACTGCCTTGTCTATGCTATGGATGCTTGGAAGAAATATATGAAAGAATAATAGTAAGCAATAGCATAAACAAGGCAATGATTTGTTTGAAAAAATGCCTCAAATAAATGTGGTCTCATGGTGATGTCCATCACCATGAGACCCAATTTTGTTGAGGCATTTTTTCAAACAGCTCACCACCTTTTCTATGCTACCACATTTTCCATACATGTATACCAAAGCATTTTTTCAAACAGTTCACTTCCTTTCTACTATGGCTAAAAGCCTAAGAAAAGGTGTTTTCCAACAAACTATGGATTCTTAGAAAAAAAAACTATCAAATAATAATAGTAAGCAATACCATAGACAAGGCAGTGAGTAGTTTGAAAAAATTCCTCTAAGAAATGTGGTCTCATGGTGATGGAATTTCATTCCATCACCATGAGACCACATTTCTTAGAGAAAATTTTTCAAACAACTCACTGCCTCCCCATCTCTCTCTCTCTCTCTACCCTTAACCCTTAAACCCTCTACCCTCTACCCTTAACCCTCTACCCTTAAACCTTCCACCCTCTACCCTCAACCCAATACCCTCTACCCTCAACCCTAATCCCTCAACCCTAAACCCTAAACCCTCTACCCTCAACCTTAAACTCTCAACCCTCAACCCTTAAACCTCTACCCTCAACCCAATACCTCTACCCTACCCTAATCCCTCTACCCTATACCCTCTACCCTATACATTGGACCATCAACCCTAATCCCCTAATCCATCAAACCTATACCCTAAACCTCTACCCTCAACCCTAAACCCTTAAACCTTTTACCCTCTACCTCAACCCAATACTACCCTCAACCCTCAACCCTCAACCCTCAACCCTCAAACCCTCAACCCTCACCCTCCCTAATACCTCCTATACCCTCTACCATATACATTGGACCATCAACCCTTAAACCCTCTACCATCTACCCTATACACTAAACCCTCAACCCTCAATTCTCAACCCTTAACCCTCAAATCTTAAACCCTCAACCCTTAAACCCTAATCTCTCTCCCCTCTACCATTAATCCTAAACCCTTAACCCTATACCCTCTCTCTCTCTCTCTCTATCTATCTCCCCCCCTCTACCCTTAACCCTTAAACCCTCCACCCTAAGCCCTCTACCCTCTACCCTCTACCCTCAACCCAATACCCTCTACCCTCAACCCTAATCCCTCAACCCTAAACCCTAAACCCTCTAACCTCAACCTTAAAATATCAACCATCAACCCTTAAACCCTCTACCCTCAACCTAATACCCTCTATCATCTACCTTAATCCTTCAACCCTATACCCTCTACCCTATACATTAGACTCTCAACCTTAATCCCTCAAACCTATACCCTAAACCCTCTACACTCAATCCTAAACCCTTAAACCTTCTACCCTCTACCCTCAACCCAATACCCTCTACCCTCAACCCTAATCCCTCAACCCAATACCCTCAACCCTCAACCCTTAAACCCTAATACCTCAACCCCTATACCCTCTACCCTATACATTGGACCCTCAACCCTAAAACCCTAAACCCTTAAACCCTCAACCCTTAAACCTTAACCCCTCAACCCCTATACCCTCTACCTTATGCATTGGACCCTCAACCCTAATCCATAAACCCTATACCCTCAATCCTCTACCCTCAACCTTAAACCCTAAACCCTTAACCCTTAAACCCTCAACCCTCAACCCTCAATTCTTAACCCTCAACCCTTAATCCCTCAACCCTCAACCCTTAAACCCTAAACCCTCAACCCCTATACCCTCTACCCTATACATTGACCCTAAACCCTAATCCTTCAACCATATGTACCCTCTAAACCCTAAACCCTATAAACCCTTCTCCCCACCTCAACCCAATAACCTCTACCCTCAACCCTAATCCATCAACCCTTAAACCCATAAACCCAAGTAAAATCTCTACCCTAATCCCTCTACCCTCTACCCTAAACCCTAAACCTCTTAAACCCTAATCCCTCAACCCTTATACCCTCTACCCTACACAATGGACCCTCAACCCCTATAAACCCTAACCCTCTACCCCTATACAATGGACCCCTCAATCCTAATCCCTCAACCCTATACCCTCTACCCTTGACCTTAAACCTCAACCCTTGAACCCTAAACCCTTAAACCCTCTACCCTCTACCATCAACCCTTAAACCCAAGTAAACTCTCTACCCTAATCCCTCTACCCTTAATCCCTCTACCCTCAACCCTTAAACCCTATTCCCTCAACCCCTATACCATCTACCCTATACATTGGACCCTCAACCCTATACCCTCAATCCTCTACCCTCAACCGTAAACCCTCAACACTTAAACCTTAAACCTTTAAACACTCTACCCTCTACCCTCTGCAATAAACCCTGAATCCTCAATTCTCAACCCTCAACTCTTAATCCCTCAACCCTTAAACCCTAAACCCTCAACCCCTATACCCTCTACCTTATAAATTGGACCCTCAACCCTAATACTTCAACCATATGTACCCTCAACCATAATCCCTCAGCCCTATACCCTCAACCTAATACCCTAAACCATCAACCCTATAGGTCCTCAACTCTATACCCTCAATTCTTGACCCTCTACCCTATACATTAGATCCTCAGCCCTCATATACCTCTGTCCCTCCATCCTCTTCTTACCTTCTCTCTATCTCACTTATTCCTCCATCTCTCCCTCCCTCCATCCCTCTCTCTCTACCTTAAAATCTCAACCCTATACCCTCAACCCTTAAACCCTTAAACACTAAGCCCTAAACCCTAAACCCTCAACCCTTAAACCCTCTACCCTCTACCCTCAACCCTAATCCCTCAATCCTCAACCCTTAATCCCTCAACCCTTAAACCCTCTACCCTCTACCCTCAACCCTCAACCCTTAAACCCTAATCCATCAACCCCTATACCCTCTATCATATACATTGGACCCTCAACCCTAATCCCTCAACCCTATACCCTCAACCATCTACCCTCAACCTTAAACCCTCAACCCTCAACCCTTAAACCATCTACCCTCTACCCTCTACCCTCTACTCTATACATTAAACCATCAACCCTCAATTCTCAACCCTTCAAAAACCATAAACCCTCAACCCCTATACCCTCTACCCTATACATTGGACTCTCAACCCTAATACTTCAACCATATACCCTCAAACCTATACCCTAAACCATCTACTATCAACCCTTAACCCTCAACCCTAAACCCTTAAACTTTCTACACTCTACCCTCAACCCTAATCCCTCAACCCTATACCCTCAACCCAATACCCTAAACCATAAACCCTATAGGTCCTCAACCCTATACCCTCAATTTCAACCCTATACCCTATACATTGGATCCTCAACCCTCATATATCTTTTGTCCCTCCCTCCTCTTCTCTCCTCTCTATCTCACTTCTCCCTCCATCCATCTCTCCCTCTCTATCCTCATCCCTTAAACCCTTAAACACTCAACCCTAAACCCTTAACCCTCAACCCTTAAACCCTAAACTCTTAAACCCTCTACCCTCTACCCTCAACCCTAAACCCTTAAACCCAAGTAAACTCTCTACCCTAATCCCTTAACCCTCAACCCTTAATCCCTCAAGCCTTAAACCCTGTACCCCTGTACCCTGTACCCTCAACCCTTAAACCCTAATCCCTCAACCCCTATACCCTCTACCCTATACATTGGACCCTCAAACCTAATCCCTCAACCATATACCCTCAATCCTCTACCCTCAACCTTAAACCCTCAACCCTAAACCCTTAAACCCTTTACCCTATACATTAAACCCTCAACCCTTAATCGCTCAACCCTTAACCCTTAAACCCTAAACTCTCAACTCCTATACCATCTACCCTTTACATTGGACCCTCAACCTAATCCTTCAACCATACACCCTCAAACTTGTAACACCCCGCTGTGTGAACCCCAAAGGACAACAAACACCGCACAAATTTTATTTTTTTTGGAAAGCAAAACATTGCATAAGATAAATCTGTGCATTCCTTACATGAAAAACAATTATACATTTACAAAGTCATCTACGTCCTTTGGGGTACATGAAATGGTCATTACGAATCAAAAACTTTTATCAACGAAAGCAACTAAAAGCCAAGAGCACATAATGATGATATACAACCATTAAAGATCAAAAGAGAGGAACACGATACATCATTTTATTCCAATTCAATTCATGGTTCCAATAATACAATTGTGGAGCATATTTCCACAAATGCAACACATCATGATTACATTAATACATTACATAATGCTCCCCTTATAACAATGGGAAGAGTACATAAAGAAAAATTACATCAATGAAGAATAAGGTACAAGGTGAGGAAAAGTCTTCAACAATGTGAAGCTCTGGACACTCTGCATCCGCTTCCACATCGTGAACACAACCTGGGAAACCAATCGGGTGCGTAGCACATTCCACCCGACTGTGTGGACTCGAAGGTCCACCCCCCGTGCTAGTAGATGACAAGAAAGGATCCACATCCAAACAAGGTCAAGCAGACAAGGCTAACTCAACACTGACATAAAACAACATCAAAAAAGTACAACATTGCTTGTTTAGGAAACTCTTCCAAACAATTCTAAAACAAGACTCGCAACAACAAGGGTGTACCAAGCATAAAATCCACAAAACAAATACACGTGTGAGGCATGAACCATCTCGCTCATAGTCATAACCAAAGGAAAGGAAAATCATGGAACAAGGTACACCCACGAGAGCTCAAGAAAAGAATACGATCAATGGAACACAAAGGTCCAATCATGAGAAAATTCAACATACAACAGGTTCCCCATTGCCTCTGGAAGCCTAACAGCTTTACCACTCATAAATTATAAAAAGGAAGTGACTTAAGCATTTACGGGTTCCCAACTCATCCAAACCATGTCTATACATAAAGATTACCTCAATATAAAAATAAAACAAGGGGAAATATGATCAATCATAGAGCCACTAGCATGCATAAGAGATCAATTCCAATGAGCACTCAGACTATAACAAAATAACTATCTAAACATGTTCAAGGACGATTATAAATACCCATTCATTTGAATGTGAACATAATCCAATATTATTAAAGATAATGTAATAAATAATTAAATAATCCACTATAATTAAAAACATTTCCTTTATAATATCTTTTAAATAGACAGGCACTTTGAAAACCTATAATATTCAAACATTAGATTTCTTTTGATTTAAAATTCCTAGCCTGTACTTTTGTTTACTTCAAATTAATTAAAATTTAAAATATAACCTATGTGTATTTGTTACTTTAAAATTTAATTCGGATGTAACGTGTTTGTTAACTGCAAATGAATTTAATCAAAAATATAACATACACCCTGTGATAGGCGAAAATAAGTGTTAGAAAATGAACAACAAACAAAAGAGTGCAAATAATAACTAAAAACACCCTACACCTCAAGATTAGCCTAATGATTAACTTAACTAAGAAAAATGAAAGATTTCACCTTGTTGAGTTGTCCATTGGTTGGCCCTTCAATCTTTGATGTTTTTATGCTCCTTGGATGGCAAGATGCAAGCTATGAGATGAGGTGAGGATGGAAAGATAAGTGGAAATGGATGCAAGAGTGCAAATTTGGCTAGGTATGGCTCAAGGAAATTTTTTACAAGAGTTTGGCTAGCATGAATGATCTCCCCAAATGAGAGAAAAGAGGGGGTATTTATAGAGATTTTAGAATTCTCTAGGGAAATGGATGGTTGGGATTAAGCCAACAAAGCCAAGATGTAGGGCTATGGTGAGTTGAGAACTCACAAACCCTCACATCTTGTCATGTGGCATGTGAAGTGGCTTGAAAAAGATGATGTGTACATGAGGTGGAAGGATAGTACATGATATGGAGGTAGTACATAGTACCTTGGGATTGGGACAAGATCTCCTCATAAAGGAGGTCCTTGTCCCCATATGGGTGAGAGGACATGCGAGGAATTAAAAATTCCTCAACTATCCTCATGGGGATGAGAAAATGAATTTTAAATTCCAAGGGATGCATTGGGGGATTAAATGTGAATTAAAAATTCACATGGGGAATGGAGTGCCTTCTCCAAAAGGAGAAATTCTTTAAGAAGGTTGACTTATGACACATTCCATAAATGATATGGGGATTAGGATGACCTAATTAAGTGATTAAGGTTGTGCAAGTACTTGATTAGACAAGTTAATGACAGATTAAAGGAAAGTGGAAAATTATGGAGGATGAGACCCTAATGATGATTAGGGGTGTGCACATCTTAATCATAAATTAATTATGACTAAGAAAAAGGGTTAGATTGTTAAGAGGGATTAGAGACCAGCTTTCAAAAGTTGGAGGATGTGACAATGAGAGAGAAAGTGAGGAATTTAAAAATAAATTTAAAATTCCAAAAGATAATATAACTAAATTAAATAAAGTGATATATTTATTTAATTTAGAGAGGAAAGAGGAAACTTTATGTAGGACACGAAATATTAATTAAATGAGTGATTTAATTAATACTGGAAAAGAGGATGAATTAAGTGAGTAACGGGATGATTAAGGAGACGTCTTTGACCATATGGAAGTGGTCAAATTTAGATGTCTACATTTTTCCCTTCTTTGAAACACTATTAGGATAATAGGGTTTCAAAGAAAATAAAATACAGATGACTCTATGGAAGAAGTGACCGAAAAGGAGATGCCCCAGCATGGGAGAGTTTGCGTGAGCTACCCAAACGGGGGAGAAATAAAGGGGATGCCCTGGTCTCACAAGAGAAAGCTTATGATGGAAGATTGGGAGAGAATGGTAGGGTATGCCCCCTTGAGAAGGTGGATGGGGAAGGAAAAGGGGCCTCAGAAAACTTCTCGAAAGTATGAAGTGGTAAATGGCGTTGGAAAGAGCACGAAAAACCAAGAAGATTGGCACTTGAATGAAGGCAAATGGGTATACAATACGCAAATGGAGGCCCCGGGAAGATAGGGGGTGGGTGAATTAGTTGAGGGGAAAAAATGTTAAATAAAGGGAAAAAGTTCCTTTTATTTTAAAAGGTAAAAAAGGGAGGGAAAAATTATCAAAGGTAATTCTAGGAATTACCTCTCCTCATTTGGACAGCTGTCAAGTGAGAAGGAGAGTGAGAAAAAGAGAGGACGAGAGGGAGAGTGCACGATGCCAGCGTACGATATTGACATCATCCACCGAGGGTACGAGAGGCGACGCTTCTTCAGCGAGTGTGTCATGCCACATCAGGTTAGTTCGAAACCCAACTTTGTGATTTTGGTCAATTCACTTAATTTTTTTCAAAAAATGAAAACATGGGTTTTGTTGGGTCGGGCGAGATGAAAAATGGGTTAGAGGGAAAAAGAAAAAAAAAGTTTGGGGGGAGGTGGGAGAGGGGGAGGTTATGCTTTGCTTCTCGTGGATGGGCAGAGCCGTCTGTGGGGCTCGGGCGGGTCCGCATGTGAGCTCGGGTGGAGGCCCACCCGCGGGCTCGGGCAAAGGCTCGCCTGCGAGCTCGGGGCAGGTCTGCCTGAGTTGGGTGGAGGCGCACCCGCGGGCTCGGGGCAGGTCCACCCGGGCACCAAGGCGGGTCCAACCAGGGATCGACGCGAAGCCTCCCAGGGCCCAGGGCGGGTCCACCCCAAGCTAAGGCAAGGATCTGGGACAAAGGTAGGGTAAGAGGGGGGAAAGCAGTAGGATGGAGAAGGGAAATCCAGGGGCGGGAAGAGAAAATAAAAAAGGGGGGAAGGGGGGACAAAATGACGCTAGGGGAAACTAACATAGTGTTTATGTTATGGATGCAGAATGTTGAGAGCTTGCAGACGCGGGAGAGATGGTCTGAGGTGCTAACGAGATGCATGGCGGCAATGACGGGCGCAGATCACCAGAGACTAGTAGAGCAAGACTAGTTCATATGCTATCGTATCTGACGATTAAGGCCCACAGGGCCATGCTGACAGCCTTGATAGAGCACTGGGACTCGGCGACATCGACGTTTCATCTGCTGACTGGGGAAATGATAGTGACTCTGGAGGATGTTTGATGGATTCTGAGGCTCCCCATAGTAGGGCTTGTGGTTAGCAAGTGTTGGGTAGTAGGCAAGGCACTGTATGAGTCCGTGCATGTTGTATTTGGCAGTGACGAGCTACCGATTTAGCGGCAGCAGTTGGATGTGGACAGATGTCTGTCTTGCAGGGTACCGACATTGTCGTTGTACTTAGAGAGACTAATTAGTGGGATCCTGGTGCCAGACCAGAGTGGTCGATTCTTGTCTCTCAGGTTTGTCGAGGTGATTCATCATATCATCGAGGGCCGAGAGGGTCAGTTTGTGTGGGGGACTTGTATGCTAGCACAGCTGTACTGGGATATGCATCGGGTATGTTATCAGAGGGCGCTGAGTGTGACACATGTCACATTACTACAGGTTTGGGCTTGGGAGCACATTAGGGTGACTAGGCTAATCATGCAAAGAGCAGGAGAGCAGGATGATAGAGAGGTCGTGGCCTGGGGATGGGGGAAGAGGTGAGAGCGATACTGCGGTATCGGGATGTTAGAGATGTAGATGTATGGAGGAGGCGACTGGATGATGTGCAGACGGAGATGATAGTGTGGCGTCCTTATATGCTGTGACACTTCAGAGGCTAGAGGGACAATGAGGAGGCACACAGCAGTTACTTCTTTACCCGATGTTATATTATTGGGAGAGGTCCGCTTATAATGGAGCTGCACAGACCCGATTGGGTGACGTGACAGTTTGGAGTGAGGCAGGATATTCTTGCGGGGTGGGTGATGTTCCGACGATTGTCATGAGAGCGGCCATGGGGGACTGAGCTGGATCTGGATGCAGTGTGGGAGGAGCTAGAGGCACTATAGTTTGTGCCATACTCAAATAGGCAGGAGGGGCAAAGGGATGCAGGGGTGATAGATCGATATCGACAGTGGTTCAGGCAACATCCACCTCCACAGATTACCCCAATAGTGTCAATTGAGGGAGCACTAGGGTTTGGATCAGAGGATGAGAGACTGCTGAGGGCGGAGGGACCGGTACCTCGAGGACGACAGAGAGGAGGCCAGGTGAGAGGAGGAAAGCAAGGGGAGGGATAGGAGGCGGGTAGAGTAGCTGAGGAGCTAGTAAGGGCAGTTAGGAGAAGGAGATGACAACATAGAGCCCAAGGAGGAGATGGAGCAAAGGAGGGAGAGGGATAGGCTAGGGGGCCAAAGGTTCAGAGAGAGAGGAGCTAGTAGGCACGTGCATCACTAGGAGTTTAGCAGCAGGAGAGAGGGGAGGAGGCCGAGGCCAGCGGAGCACGAGAGAGACAGGAGTCAGACGTGGCCACAGGAGGGCAACAGTGACAGAGACAGGAGGCAAGCGAGGCCAGTAGGGCGCAGGAGAGGATGATAGTGAGAGGGGTAGCCCCCTTGGTGATTGATGTGGATGAGATGGAGGCGTCAGTAGAGAGTGAGGGGTATGAGCCATGATATTTGGACATTAACACTGATGTGTATGACATCCGACCACTGTCAACAACACCTCCCAGAGGAGAGGATATTGTAGTGGTGTTGAGAGAGACTCTGGAGAGACCGCGCCTTAGCGAGCAGCGATTATGGCAGACAGAGGCAGAGCGGGTCAGATTAGAGGTAGCACTGAGTGATCTATAGGCACGATTCGCCCAAGGTGAGAGAGATTACTCAGTCTTGGCCACACTGGTGTCAAATGTGGAGAGGAGATTGATGAGAGAGAGGGATGAGGCAGTTGACCTGCGGGAAGAGAGAGACATTGCGAGCGAAGGTGGCTAGGGAGCATGAGGAGGGAGATGCAATGAGATGGGAGCGAGACTGTTTGGTGGCAGAGGCGGCGATACGACAGACTGTTGGAAGGGGGACAAGGCAGGAGCCATCAAAGACTGAGGCGGGGACTGCCAGAGATATAGAGGGTTTGTAGGGACAGCTAGAGCAGTTACATAGTGAGAGAGTAGATTTGTACCGGGAGCAGGTTGAGCTCAGAGACAAAGTGGATTGTTTAGAGTAGACAGTAGGGGTCATGGGATTGATACAGTAGAGAGAGGAGGAGACGAGGAGAGAGATACGCATGCTGCTATCAAAGAGAGATGTGGCACAGGCATAGGTGTAGGTCATAGAGGCAGATAGGGATGTGCTATAGGCACATGCTCAGGTGTCTGAGAGTGAGAGGCAGGTGGCAAAGTCAGAGGCTCAGTCTCTTTGGAGGGAGAGAGATGCAGCAGTGTCACAGGTGTCAGGTCTTCAACAAGAGCGAGATTCTGCCGAGTTGAGACTTCAGGCACTTTAGAGGGACAGGGATGTAGCAGAGGCTTGGGCACAGGCTGTGCATAGGGAGAGAGATGCCATAGAGGTATGGATGCATAAACTACAGAGTGAGCGAGACACAACACAGGCTCAACTGCAGGCAGTGCATGGTGAGGGGGTGAGCCAGGGGCAGAGGTACAGGGGTTACGGGAACAGTTATAGGTTGTAGAGGCTGAGAGAGATAGGGCTACAAAGTAGGTACAATAGCTAACAGTGGCACAGGAGGCCTGGGTACAGGAGCGGAGAGCTCTTAGCGAAGATCGGGATATGTATAGACTTGAGCAGAATGTCGTTACACATCAGGATGCTCAACAAGATGACTATATGCAGAAGTCGAGTTACTGGAGGTGTGTGTATGAACATGTCATTCCAGATCCAGCATAGCACATAGCACGCTACATCAGACAGGTACCTCAGATTCCAACACCGTCCTAGTCATTAGGGATGCGTACCAAAGGGTATAGTGACTATCGGTAGACTCCTCCTCTTGATGGTTACCAGGGGACTCCCACACATAGAGGGCCAGTGTCAGACTCTCCTCAGAGATCAGACGTGGGTAGCTCATAGTAGAGCAACCAAAGAGCAGATGACATGATACCAGTTTTTTGATAGACACAGAATGGAGTGTTTAGTACTTATCAACAAAGATTAGAGGTGTTCTACATCTTTAGATTTTGTACCTTATTTGATGACATATGATGGATATGTGGTAGATTATGCTTGAGACTTTGTGACGAGATGTACATTACATTATTTTGATTATGATATGGGATAGTCCTTATTGACACTATGCATTATGTTTTTTGTGATGGATGATTCAGTTGATGTATGCATAATGTATATGATATTTCATACTTATGTGGATGGATGATCTGATTTATTTATGCATATGTATATGATATTGCATGCTTATGTGGATGTATGATTTGATTCATTTTATGCACATGTTTATGATACTTCATGCTTATGTGGATGGATGATTTGATTTATTTTATGCACATATTTATGGGAATGGATGATTTGGTTTATGTATGTGCATGTTTATGGGAATGGATTATTTGGTTTATGTATGCGCATGTTTATGATACTTCATTTTCATGTGGATGGATGATTATGCATATATTAATGTTGATAATGCAAGATGATACGAATATTTGGTATGAAATGTAATTAGGATGTAGCTAACAATATGTTTTGGTGGGTGATAATGCATGTATTATGTAAATGTTAATATGGACATGTATGGATTAAATGAAACTATGGTGTTTAATCTAATCAGCCTATGAATTATTAAAATATATTGAACCTATAATGTAACACAAAATATGAATGCAAGATGAGTTCCTATAATGCAAACCTAAGTGTCAGTAAGGACTTGCATGGGATTGCGAATAGGCGATAGGTATAATGTGGGTGTGATACTACACCTATCAAAAAACCATTAGTACCCTGAGAGGAAGATCAAGAGGGAAAAGAGTCAAGACCTTGCACAACCTAAATCACAAGTCATAGGTCATGAAGAAGGCTGAATGGAGAGTGTATGCAGTGAAATGAAATGCAGCGCAATTAAGAACGTAACTTGCCATCTTCGGAGCATTGATTTTTGCTATAGCATAAGATACCGAATACCCTGATATGTAAGACCAAGGGGAGTTGGCATCCAATGCATGAAACAAACACAACAAACAAAAAGGCTATCCTGACACCCCAAAGTCATGATAACCTTGGTTGAGCTAGGTATTGGGATAACCACAAACACACAAGGATGCCCCAGGGTAACACAAGACCTCAGGGATCTTGGTGGGTACTATGTGGGACAACCGAGAAGACAACAACAAAGAAAAAGATCAAGATACGCCCCTATGTCGACAAGTCAAAGCACACCATGATATGATGGATCAAGGTGAACATGACAAGTGATGATAGGGAGCTCAAATGATAAACAAAATCCAAAAGCATCAAAAGATCACAATCAATTTCAAAACGTCCTTTGCCATAGGATCAAGGGGATGGATGGGATTGAAGTGGTCTGCTAGGAAGGATGCATCCTGTTGAGACCGATGATGGATACTAAACTAGAACGACCCAGTTGATGCAAAAAAATTTCCATTAACAAAATGTGTTGACACTAGGGGATTTTGTTTGTGAAGAACGAGCTAGACAAGGACACAGACTGACACACCCTACAAACCTAGGGGCTTGGGGGCCAATAAGAGATTAGCCTTGCCTATGTGAAAGCGCAGAGCCCTCGTAGTTCAAGAAAAGACCATAGATAAAGCAGAAAGAGGACGATGAAGGCAGATGATGAACGACCAACACGGGATGGTTATAATACCCTGGGGGAAGATCAAATGATCATCCTTGCCTACGTGACAACATAGGGGCAACGTAGTTCGACTAAGGATGATGAGACTGTCGTGACAAGATGAGATCCAGAAAGAGACCGACACGATGGAGGGGGCTATATGAAGACACAAACCGACTGACGATAAGATGAATGACAAGCTCAGAGCGAGATACTAAAAATATTAGGATGAGGGATAGCCAAGATGGATCATCCAATGCTCAATCAAAATATACCAAGTGGTCAAGGATGGGATGGGTGAGGATGATAGTGCGGATGAAAGCATAAAATAACTAGGATGCCAGGTAGATAATGATTAAGCCTTCTACAGATGATGCCTGTTACAAGGTTTTCACCACCCGTACTTATCCAAGGCACCACAAAAAAGGTGGTTTTCACTATAGGACGAATTTATTTATCTTTAGTATTTTTGGATTTTTTTTATTTTTTCTGATTTTTATTTTTTATCTTTTTTTTTTTTGATCAGGTGGGGTTACCGGGTGGACTTAGGTGTAGAACATCTTTAGATGCATGATATTGATGGGTTTTTTGAGGGGCTCTCCTTCAAGAGTAGCTAGTCTGTATGCCCTAGATCCATATTTAGCAGCTATGATATAAGGCCCCAACCAGTTTGCCTCAAATTTTCCCTTTTTATCACAGTCCTGCTGGGTGCGCTAGTTCTCTTTAAGGACAAGTTCACCAACCTGGAACTTCCGAGGATGAACCTTCTTGTTGTAGCTACGCTTGAGGCGGTTCTAATATGCTTGCAGATGATCATAGGCTTTGATTCTTCTTTCATCAAGTAACTCCAGCTATGCAAGTCGTGCAACATGAGCATCCTCCTCACTGATAATATTTTTTAGGGAAATTCTCAGTGATGGGATCTCAACTTATATTGGAAATATGGCTTCGACATCATAGACTAAAGAATAGGGGGTGGCACCGGTAGGGGTGCGGATAGATGTGCGATATTCCCAGAGGGCGGGATGAATATGGAGGTGTCAATCTCGACCAGTGTTATTGACAACCTTTTTGAGGATGTGGATAAGGGTCTTGTTGTTTGCTTCTACCTAACCATTACCCTGGGGGTAATGAGGTATTGACCAACGATGTTGGATATGAAAGGTGTTGTAGAGGTGTTTCATGACTTGGTTTTTGAAAGGTTTTCCATTATCGGAGAGGATGGTGGATGGAATACCATATCTATAGAGAATATGGTAAAGGATGAATTTTAAAATTTGGATACCAGTGATCTATGAGAGTGGCATTGCTTCCACCCACTTAGTAAAGTACTCAGTGGCAGTAATTATAAATGTATGGTCGTCAGAGGATAGTGGGTAAATCTTTCCAATCAAGTCGAAACCCCATTGAGAGAATGGCCAGGGTGCTAGAAGGGGTTGAAGGTCCTGTGCTGGAGCATGAATCAAATTTTTATGTTGTTGGCAGGGAAGGCATTTCTTCACAAATTCACAAGCATCATGCTCTAATGTAGGCCAATAATATCCAGCTCAGAGAATCCTTTTTTCCAGGGCCATACCATTTGAATGAGCTCCACAAACACCACTATGTACCTCTGTTAGTGTCGTGCGAGCTTTGGTCTCATTCAAACATCTAAGGAGGATTCCATCATACCTGTGATGATAAAGCGTACCATCGATGATAATGTATCAGGAAGAGCGATGAACAAAGGATTTGTGTTGATTGTGTGTGAGATCTGTGGGTACAATATTATCATGGAGATAGGTATATATGTCCTGGTACCAGGGGGAAGCGAGACCCACGATATCTCACACCATGTCAGTCTCAGGAATATCATATGCTGGGATTAAAAGTTGTTCCACAAGGAACTCACATTTTGTCTGATCTTTAGGCATGTCAATCGGGGAGCCGATAGTGGCCATTGTATCAACTGCTTTGTTCTGTACCCTAGGAATTTGATCAAATTTTACGAAGGTGAAATATTTCTTGAAATCATCCACCATGCGTTTATAGGGCAACAAACTATCATCTTTTGTTAGGAATTCATTATTAACTTGCTTGATGACTAATAATGAATCACCAAAGACTTTCAAGTGAGTTATGTGCCACTACTTTGCAATTCAGAGGCTGGTGAGGAGGGCTTCATACTCTGCCATGTTGTTGGTACACGAGAACACTATCCTGAATGACTTTGGAATGTAGTCACCTTGAGAGGTAACTAATATAATTCTTGCACCTGATCCATTATGAGTATATGAGCCATCACAATACAGTGTCCAAGTTGGTGCTTCTGTAACTGTGTAAACTTCTTCATCTGGAAATTTAGTGACCAGAGGATAAGCATCTACTAATGGCGCCTCGGCCAATTGATCATCTATGACTTGTCCCTTTATGGATTTTCGCTCCACATACTCTATATAAAATTCACTTGGGAGCATGACCCACTTGGCCATGCAGCCAGTTAAAGTGGTTCTAGATAACAGATACTTTAGTGGATCAATTTTAGCAATTAATTTGACTGGATGGCTAAGCATGTAATGTTGGAGTTTCTGTGTGCTAAAAACTACTGCGAGGTAGACTTTTTCCATGGGAGAGTAATTTAATTTATAGCCGACTAGTGTCTGAATGATGTAGTAGATTGCCCTCTCTTTTGATGATTCATCATGTTGTGCCAACAATGCCCCTGTGCGACTGACGTGGCAGAGATATAAAGCAGAAGGGGTTTCCCTGGAATAGGTGGCATCAAGATCGATGGATGAGCTAAGTATTCTTTGATCTTATCGAAACCTATATGACACTGTTGGTTCCATCAGAAGGTGGAGTCTTTCTTCAGAAGATGGGTGAATGGCTGACATTTATCCACAAGCTGGGCTATGAACCGATGGATGGATTGCATCTTCCCTTGGAGACTTCTTAATTGTTTCAGATTGCGCAAGGGTGGCATGTCCAGAATAGCTTTCACCTTGGCTGGATCAACCTCAATACCCCTTCAAGAGACTATGAAACCCAACAATTTTCTTGACGTAACATCGAAGACACAATTTTTTTGGATTTAGTCGTAACTTGTAATGTTCCAACCATTCAAAAATCTTCAGGACGGTAGGATGTTCTGCTCGGGTTCTAGATTTTCCTAACAAGTCATCGACATAATCCTCCATGATGATATGGATGAGGTCATGGAAGATGACCGTCATTTCCCTCTGATATGTCGCCCCTGCATTTTTGAGACCAAAGGGCATAACATTGTAACAGAAAGTACCCCAAGGTGTTGTGAAAGCGGTCTTGTGTTGGTCCTCAGGTGCAATTTGGATATGATTATAACCAGAAAAACCATCCATAAGGGATAACATCTCATGTCCTGCGGTGAGGTCGACCAACATGTCAATGTTAGGCAGAGGGAAGTCGTCCTTTGGGCAGGCCTTGTTAAGATCCCTAAAGTCTGTGCAGATCTGAATGTCTCCATTTGGTTTGGCAACTGGTACTATATTGGAGATCCAATCAGAGTAGTCAATTGGTATGATAAAACCTGCATCTAGTAACTTCTCTAGTTCCTTCTTGACTAATAATGCTACCTATGGATGCATCTTGCAGAGCTTCTATTTGACAGGCTTGGCATCAGGGTGAATGTCTAGATGATGAACCACTAAAGCGGGGTCCAAGCCTGGCATGTCTGAATATGACCGAGAAAAGTTAACAATACCCTCTTGGAGTAACTGGACAATGACTGCATATTCTGGATTTGAGAGTGATTTGGCCACATATGTGATCTTAGGAGTTTTGGTAGTACCCAAATTAACTTCTCGAGTCTCTTCAATTAGGATGGACGACCGTGTAGATAACTGAGTTCCCACAAGGGGAAGATGAACATCTCCATCCTCCAGCGCCTCTTTGAGGTTTTCACCATCGGATGCATCCTTTATCTTTACTTTTTCAAGGTCAGGAAGTGCCTCAGGGAGGTTGTCACTAGATGACAACTTTTTATTTTTCTTATTCTTATTTTTGTGACTGGAGTGTTCATCCTCCCCCAATCCCATGAGGTTGACATATGTATCCACAAACATATTAACGTGTGTGCTATCACGTAGGTCCCAATCAATAAGCTCAAGGTGACGAAGGGATAGGCTAATGGTACAAACAGATAGGCATTTGAACATGGATGAAAGGTCTGTGTGATCGATGTCATCATATGCACGTATGATGGATTCCTCCTCGGGTATGTCTTCCAATGAGCCATCATCCACGACAACACTATTGGAAGTATTAGACGATGTTGCAGGGGCTTTCTGCTTTTGTCATATTTGATGCCTATGTTCTTTGGCATATGTGATGTATCAATAGGTTGCAACCGCCCCTGTTCTTCTTTACCTAAGCCCCTACCTTGGTGATCTCTTGTCCATTAACTAGGAATTTTAGACATTGATGGTATGTGGAGGGGACGACTTGCATAGCATGGAGCCATGGGCAGCCAAGGAGGAGATTATATGGTAAGTCCATTCAAGGACATGATAGGTAGTATACTAAACCATAGGTCCAACCTGGATAGGAAGACTGATAATTCCTTTGGAATTTCTTTCTGCATTATCATAAGCCTTGATCGTGATGATTTGATTGCTTAAATATGCTTGAGTAAACCCCACCTGTTTTATAAATTTCAGAGTACATAGATTGAGGGTAGAGCCATTATCTACCAAGATCCTTTTTATTTTATGACGGGCAACCAAGACTTCGATATGCAAGGGGCGGTTGTGATTGGCATCGATATTTGACATGTCATTCTGGTTGAAGTGCAACTGATAAGATAAAGCCAGGTGTCCTACCAAAGCTTGGAATCATGTGGGATCGATGTCATTAGGTACATGGGTTTCCTATAAGGCTCTGCTGAGGATTTCCTGATGTACAGGAGAAGACTTAAGCAAATCCAAGATGGAGATATGAGTGGGGGTCTTTCCTAAGTGATCTAGGATGTTGTACTTAGAGTTTACAAGACTTGGCTAGGTGGGTGCGGAGGCCGCAGGGACAATGATGTGAGCTCGTCGTGTAGTAACAACACATTGAGGATCTTTGGCTTTGACATGTATCATAGATACATGGGGTTCTACCTGCTCAATGTAATGAATAATACCATTGTAACTGAGGGGTGCATTCTTATAGCTTACGTTCTTTGTGTTGTTGTCTTGGGGATTGTTGTTGGAGGTACTCACACCTTGATTATGGTTTGGAAAGGCATTTTGATATATTTGTAATTGAGCATTAGATGATGAAGCTTGACTGGTGTTGACTTTGATATCTCCTCGATTGATAAGATCTTGGGCATAGTTTTTGAGGCCTTGACACTTATTTAGAATGTGTCCTTTGATTTTATGGAACTCATAATATTCATTTTCCCTAAACCATGCAGGTTTTGGTTTGGATTCGTCAAGTGGTTTGGTGACATGATAGGTGATCAGATAGTTGACCTATAACAACTTATTGAAGACGACGCTCAAGGGTTCTCCTAATTGAGTATACTGGCATTTAATGTTCCCCTAACTGTTCTAGTTTGGCTGTTGAGGAGGACGAGGTGCCCTTGTGGTACGGATATGGCATTAGGTACAGATGGTTGTTGTCTTTGGGACGTATTAGCCACTTGGACATGTTTAGTATTAGTGACATCGTCATTCACTGCATTTTTGTTAATATTCCAAAAACGTGACTTATCCCCAAATGACCTTTCTTTGTCATGGTTGTGTATCTTGATGTTCCCTTTGGCAACAAGTGCACATTCAAGGATGGGTCCCTTTTCCACTATCTCTATGAAAGTGGTGACACAATGTAACCTAAAATTATGATCCATGTCAAGATGAGAGTTCTCCACGAAGAGGGTGACCATGTCCTCTTTTAGAGGGGTCTTCATTCGGCTTGCTAGTGCATGCCACCTTTGAAGGTAGCTAGCAAAGGTTTCCCCCTCATGTTGTTTCTCTTTGAGGAGATCTAAGGTGTCAGTGTCTTCCAAATTGAAGGAGAAGTAGGAATCGTTTGAGGCTCATGAACCACTCTAGGGCATTGCCTATCAGGCCCCGCAGAAACAGGTGCAAGAGATAATTGTCGTTGTGCATAACTTCCTAACACTAGGAGTAGAACTCTTGCAAGTGGGCCTTAGGATCTTTGTTCCCCCTGTATCTGTCGAATTTTGGTATTCCAAAATGTTTAGGGAAGGGGATCAACGAGATGGAGGGATCAAATGGATATGGACATATGTCCTTGAATTTGAACGATTGTTTTCCAGTCCCAGCTTGAAGATCTTTCAGAGTGGCTTTGATTTCTAACAAATCTAAGTTGACTGGTGGTGGGTTGGATGGATATGGATGGTAGGACGATAAAGGATCCTGCTGAAAAAGCGTCAGAATGTTGAGGTATGGATTTTGATAGTGGGATGATGACATCCCTTGCTGGTAAGCCGAGGGATTTTGTTGGTACAGGGGCTGTTGTTGTGAAGTATGGTACAAATTTGTTTGATAAAAATGTGAGGTAGGCTGTTGAGGAGCTTGGATGTGATGTTGCGGATTGAACTACTGATACTGATGGTATTGCTGCGACTGTTGGGAGGCCGCATAATGTGGTTGCTGTTGGGACTGCTGTTGGTTATGGTAATAATGATGTTGTAGTGGTTGCTGATGTGATGTGAGATGTTGCGTGGGCCGAGACAGAATGTTGTATTGTGTTTGAGCTCGCGGACGTAGGATGGATGCGAGGTATGGGGATATGGTTTGAGTGAGAGGTCGGGACGGATTGCTTTGCGACTGGTATGGTGGTTGTTGTGAAGAAATCAGTGGGTTATATAGCGATTGTTGTTGTTGGGGTGGTTGAGATAACATAGGGGTATTTGGAAAAGGAGGTTGTTGGGTACCAAAGGGGACATTCATTTGGGATGTACCTTGTGGCAATAGTGGAGGTGGTAGGTTAGATTGGGGAGGCTGTGGAGATGCGTATGAAGGCGATGGTAGGTTTATGACCCCAGAAGGTGGAGGTAGTGCAATAAAAGGGCTACCCCCAATGCTGAAAGGAGGTGGATTTGAAAGGGGTGGTGCCTTTAGCATTAATGGCGGTGGTTGTGGGACGTTTTGTGGCATGCCAAAGGAAAAAGGATTGTTGGGATTAGTTGCTTGAGGAGCCCCTATGACTGAGATTGCGAGATGCGGAGGATTGCTAACAGGATACAGAACGATGTTGTTGAATTCAGGTTGATGCCAACCTTCTACTGGAGGAATATTGGGGACGTATGAACTACCTGGCGCATTTTGTGAACCTTGGGGTATGTTAGGTGTGGAACCGCTATATTTGGATAAGTCAACACCTGTTGGGAGTTTGACACCTTTTTCAATGAGATGCGCCAAGATTTCTTCCCCATGTCTTTCGAGTAGGCGGTTAGTCATTTGCACATTGGTAGGGTTACTAAAGTGTTCCTCAAACATAAGTTCAGGTTGGTTGACCATGTTCTCATCCCTGGGTGGTGATGTGTTTTGACCATCAATATTGGATTGTGATGATGTACCATTGTGCGGATCCTGAGGGGTGTTCGCACCATTATGGGGGTCTTGTGGGGCATTAGCTGTGTTGTTTGGATCTTGAGGGATGTTTGGTTGGGATTGCTCAACCATTTTCCTTGTTTGTGACCGGGTCTGAACGAGCATGCAAGATGATATAATGGACTAGGATTCTAGTATGACCTTGGTGATGAAAGGATTGATTTGATTTGATGATTGATTAGCCGACAAGGATGTGGCTCGATAGGATTGATTTGATTTGATGATTGATTAGCCGACGAGGATGTGGCTCGATAGGATTGATTTGATTCGACCGAAGTGGATTTTATTTGATGAGATCGGATTGGGTTGATTGGCAGATAATTGGTCGATCTAAATTGGATGATATGATTATTTTATTTGGATTGATGAGCGACTAGGATGAATGGTAATAACCAGAATCTGAAACTGGGTTTGAGAGTGACCCTTGGTAACACTAGATGTTGATTAATCGACTAATGGGTGGATGTATGATAACAACACCGAATCCAACTTCAGATAGAAGTGGATTGATTGGGCCGACGAGGATGACCGACTTAGGATGGATGACTACCCTAAGTTAGTTTTGATGGATGACGATTAGAGATGAACACCTAGGTCAATCTAGATCTGCTTTAACGAGGTTTCAATGGAATACCGATGATCTAAAACAAGGAAAGGATAACTAGAATGTGGATTCGAAATAGGTAAAAGAGGACTTCAAATGGGTGAATGGATGCTCGAACTAAGGGGATGAATGCTTAGGATGGCAAATGGATTCTCGAAACGAGTGCACGAATGTTCAGAACGGGGAGACGAGTGACCGAAACGGCGAAATGGGTGTCCTAAATGACGAAATAGATGATAAAGCTGACCGATCAAGAGTTAGGTCCGCCCCTGGAGGTCAAGTTCGCTTGTTCAGAGGTCAGGTTCACCTGTCCATAGGGCAAATTCACCTGTCCAGGGGGAAAATTCGCCTATCTAGAGGTCAAGTTCGCCTATCTAGAGGGAAAATTCGCCTGTCCAAAGGGAAAATTCATCTATCCAAAGGGAAAATTTTCCTGTCCAAAGGGAAAATTCGCCTGTCTAGAGGGAAAGTTCACCTGTCCAAAGGGAAAGCTCGCCTGACTAGAGGGAATGTTCGCCTATGGAGCTAAAGTTGGTCAAATTTGGCTGAAAGAGGCTGGAAAAGGCTGGTTCAAAGTCAAGTTCACCTCTGAGTGGGTTAGGTTCGCCTGTTCAGAGGTCAGGTTTGCCTGTTAAGAGGCCAGGTTTGCCCCTGGACAAGTTTAAACTTGACTTTTGACAAGATGACTAAGGAAAAGGACTCAAAACACAACAAACATCAATCAAAAGGATATGTCTGAGTCAATTAATCAGACAATCACTGATTTCACACAAAGAAGACAATTCAGACACACACAAGCCTAAGTCTAGTAGAGAGGGTATGGCCTACAAAGTCTTTTATTATATGATGAACATGGTTACTAGGAAGTCCTCGATATACGCCCGGTACGTGAGGCCCAAACCGTAAACACCAACCTATTACAAGCGTAAATCGAGAACCTTAAAGGCTCAGACCAAATTTTCACGTCATCCCAACGCTTAGTCAATTACAACGTGGTTGGATTGAGGTACAACTTTCGCTCTCCCTCATTTATATACCCCGTTGGTACGTGTGGTTGGAATCATCCCTTGGGGTGATGAAATCTCCAAGCAGGTCCTGCTAAAAAGAGAAAAAGAGGTGACTCAAAGGAATTGGTAAGCTACGATTTCTCATCACCTAGGATCGCCGAATGGCGCAAAAGGATTAGATACATCAAATAACTCACCAATAAACATGACAAACAAGGTTAATTGACACCCCTAGTTAAACTATGTGCCTAGTTAGGGGGTTGAAAACCCTTAAAACAGTCAAAAGGAGTGCTAAAAAAATAAAATTTTACCTTCTGGAAAAGGCTTTCTAGGGCATATTCGTCTGTCTAGAGGTCATATTTGCCTGTCTAGAGGGCATTTTCACCTGTCTAGAGGGAAATTTCACCTGTCCAGAGGGAAAGTTCATCTTTTTGCAGGTCAGGTCCGCCCCTCTGTGAAAATGTTCCAAAAAAACACTTTCTGGAGTCTGTGGAGGGCAGACCTCCGCTTGTCGATCAGGCATGTAGGGAAATTTTTCCTGTTTGGAGCACAAGTTCACCTGTCTGTAGGTTGTATTCACTCCTCTGTAACCTGCACCTGCAAAAAGTCAAAAAATAGCAAACGTGAAAGAAAGAGACCTGTTTGTGGGTCCCACCGGGCGTGCCAAAAATGTGATAGGGAGAAAATAAGTGTTAAAAAATGAAAAATAAACAAAAAAGTGCAAATAACAACTAAAAACACCCTACACCTCAAGATTAGCCTAATGATTAACTTAACTAAGCAAAATAAAATATTTCACTTTGTTGAGTTGTCCATTGGTTGGCCCTTTGATTTTTGATGTTTGTATACTCCTTGGATGGCAAGATGCAAGCTATGAGATGAGGTGAGGATGGAAATATAAGTGGAAATGGATACAAGAGTGCAAATTTGGCTAAGTATGGCTCAAGGAAATTTTTTGCAAGAGTTTGGCTAGCATGAATGATCTCCCCCCAAATGAGAGAAAAGAGGGGGTATTTATAGAGATTTTAGAATTCTCTAGGGAAATGGATGGTTGGGATTAAGCCAACAAAGCCAAAATGTAGGGCTATGGTGAGTTGAGAACTCACAAGCCCTCACATCTTGACATGTGGCATGTGAAGTGGATTGAAAAAAATGATGTGTAATGAGGTGGAAGGATAGTACATGACATGGAGGTAGTACATAGTACCTTGGGATTGGGACAAGATCTCCTTATAAAGGAGGTCCTTGTCCCCATGTGGGGGAGAGGACATGTGAGGAATTAAAAATTCCTCAAATATCCTCATGGGGATGAGAAAATGAATTTTAAATTCCAAGGGATGCATTGGGGGATTAAATGTGAATTAAAAATTCACATGGGGAATGGAGTACCTTCTCCAAAAGGAAAAATTCTTTAAGAAAGTTGACTTATGACACATTCCATAAATGATATGGGGATTAAGATGACCTAATTAAGTGATTAAGGTTATGTAAGTACTTGATTAGACAAGTTAATGACAAATTAAAAGCAAGTGAGAAATTATGGAGGATGGGACCATAATGATGATTATGGGTGTGCACATCTTAATCATAAATTAATTATGATTAAGAAAAAGGGTTAGATTGTTAAGAGGGATTAGATACCAACTTGCAAAAGTTGGAGGATGTGACAATGAGAGAGAAAGTGAGGAATTTAAAAATAAATTTAAAATTCCAAAAGATAATATAACTAAATTAAATAAAGTGATATATTTATTTAATTTAGAGAGGAAAGAGAGGAAAAGTATTTATTAAATTAAATACTTTGGAAACCTTATGTAGGACATGAAATATTAATTAAATGAGTGATTTAATTAATACGAGCAAAGATAACGAATTAAATGAGCAACTAATGATTAAGGAGATGTCTTTGACCATATGGAAGTGGTCAAATTTAGATGTCTACACACCAAATCACATATCAATAGTAAATGAATTGAAAATAAATTTAACTTTAAATAACTTGTAGATCAATTTAATTTTGAATGCACTTTGAAAATAGATCTAATTTAAAAGTATTAGGAATAAGTCTACTTTGAAATGTATTTGAAAATAACTTCAAACAAATTTTAAATGTACCTGCACAACACTTTGATTTTCCTTGTAACTTTTCACTCATTGAAAGATCTTTAAAATATTAAAAGAACTAAGCTCATAGTATTCTTGAGTAATTTAATTCTCACGACAAAAAGGGTAAATTATACAAGCATAAGATTCAATTTTACTTTTTACCTATTTATTCATGAAGGCAAATTTATAAGAGCAAGGATTCAAATTTTACTTTTAACTTAATTACTTTATCCAATTAACTAATTCCCTTTTATTTAAATGCTAATGTTATATAAAAGATACATATTTGCTCCTATAATTTATCATATATATAATCACTATGTTCTTTAAAACTTAATTTAATTTACCCACTTAGTTATCTAATTCTCTATAAAAGTAATATTCCAATTTCTCGTCAAGAAGTTTAATTTTATTTTACTTATTTAAACTTATAACTTAATTACTTTATCCAATTAACTAATTTCCTTTTATTTAAATGCTAATGTTATATAAAAGATACATATTTGTTCTTATAATTTATCATATAATCACTATTTTCTTTAAAACTTAATTTAATTTACCCACTTAATTATCTAATTCTCTATAAAACTAATTCTCATCAAGAAGTTTAATTTTATTTTTCTTCTTTAAACTTTAAACTTAATTACTTTATCCAATTAACTAATTCCCTTTTATTTAAATGCTAATGTTATATAAAAGATACATATTTGTTCTTATAATTTATCATATAATCACTATTTTCTTTAAAACTTAATTTAATTTACCCACTTAGTTGTCTAATTCTCTATAAAAGTAATATTCAAATTTCTCGTCAAGAAGTTTAATTGTATTTTACTTCTTTAAACTTTTAACTTAATTACTTTATCCAATTAACTAATTCCCTTTTATTTAAATGCTAATGTTATATAAAAGATATATATTTGTTCTTATAATTTATCATAATCACTATTTTCTTTAAAACTCAATTTAATTTATCCACTTAGTTGTTTAATTCTCTATAAAAGTAATATTCCAATTCCTCGTCAAGAAGTTTAATTGTATTTTACTTCTTTAATCTCAAAAAAATAATTTTGAAATAAACACTTCATTTGCACTTATTTTCTGAATTTCTAGATATCTTAAATTTAAAATGCCTCTTCTCAGCCAATATCCCATTTATGCAATTACGATTTTAAATATATATAAAAGAAAATGTTACTTGACAAGACAACATACAAAAGGTAAAAGAAATGCAGCAACATGTAAAATAACTACACACCTATTTTCACATATGAAATTATGTTTATACAAATAGGTAAAAACTATATATGATCAAGATTAAATCCTCACCCATCGTTCTTCACTTGGGCAGCAAACTTAACATGCTTAGAGGGGAAACACATCTAAGCTTGCAAATGTCTTTGAAATTAAGCCCATTACCATTATATGGCAATCAATGATTATGACTGTAAATACATTTTGAACCTAGCTTCAGAAATCAATATCTAATTTAGTATTTTATTTCCAAGTGCAACAATTGCGAAAGATTATAGAAGAACCAGGGGTTATTTAAACCTTTAAACTTCCTATTATGTTCCAGTGATGCGGCTGAGACAGGTTGACAATTGAATTAGAGAGATTATTTAAACCTCTACAACATTCTATTTTCAAGTACTGCAGATGTGACGGTTGCCAACGGAAATCGGGAAGGCTATTTATTCCCCTACAGTCTTCTATGTTCAAGGGTTGCTGCTGTGACAGATTGAGAATGGTATCAGCGAGATTATTTAAATTTAAACACCCTCCAAAAACTAAATACTACAACAACGATTGGTTGCCAAAGGTATTAGGGAGATTTTATTTTATTTTATTTTGTTTTAAAACCATGGTTAGAAGAAATTACCCACCGCCATTGATGAAAGCAATAAAGGGTTAGCAGACATTGAATGGTAATGAAAGGGTTTAAATGAAATTAGCGCATGAAGCATAAAAGATAGAATTTACTTTCACCCTTATGATGTTTCCTTACTTTCTTATTGTTGTAGCAGTCATTGTAATTTCATTCTCAAGAAAGCCACTTAAAAATAAAACAATGGAAATAGGAAAATAGGAATACACAAGACACAAACTACTTTAACTTGGAAGAAAAATTAAAGAAACCAATCTAGAGAATTGCAGCTTGAGATGAAGTTATGCGGTAGTTCCCAATTCTCTCTGCAACACTTTCTTTTAACTTTCTATCTTTTTTTTTACCCTCTACAGTAAAAGTTTCCTTTCCCGTACCTCCCTCTTGCCAATTTTTTTTTTTTTCCTTTTTCCTCCATATAACCCCAATAAATTAAGGCACAATCCATAGTTTCTTGATAAAGCAAGGAAAATAGGTGGCATAATTACAATTTCTAATTTTTACACCCGACACAATCCATTTACCTTGCTTAACCACCTGGAGGTAAATTCTGCCTTTTAGAGAATTTAGAAATCTACCCCCACTATTAATTTGATTGCGGACACAAAATAAAACATTTCTTTCTTTTTTTTAATTCCAATATTTTAATCATTCAAATTATGTCATTTTTATTTAATTTAAATAAAACTCTTAATGGTGAAACTTTTAATTATGTAATTATCTATATATATTTCTTTTGTTTAAACTTTATATTTTAAATGTATTATTTTATTACATTCCTTTCAATAATTAATTTAAATTTAAACATAAAATTTATTAAATAATTTAAATTTAAGCTTCAAATTTATTACTATGTGGATTATCAATCCACTATAATTGTAATTTTAAAATAACCTTAATTTTAAAATTACAATTTTGTGTTTTATTTATATTTTTGTTGTAATAATCATTAGTATAATTTATCAAATTGTTGCAACCTATAGATTAATTTAATATTTTAATTATTAGAATTCTCTAAGAAATTTAATAATTTAATTTATCACTTTAATTAAATCAATATTGTAAAAATGAGCTACGAAGCCCACGGTGATGCCTGAACGAAGATGGACAACGACCAAACAAAACAACGATAAATGAATAATTAAATTTAACGACATGAACAAAACGATACCAAACAAGACATGTACTGACGGACGACGTTGTCAAACAATGACGAGGTGACGAACACGAGCGGGGATGCTTTCTTGTCAAATCCATTTTCAACTTCATACCCATTGGGAATTTATGAGGCTCGCCCTGTCCTGCCAATGCAGGTGGAATCAAGGCTTGGGTACCTGCAATCTTGCATAAGAAACAATTGTCGAAACAACATATACATCCAATGCCATACACATCGTGAGAGAGAATTATAGTGTGGCAGGGCACTCACGGATAAGTGATGCAACACCATCTCTCTCACCCAAATCTCAACAATAACACATCATCATAAATATCATGAAGCAAACATAAAACCATTTACATAACCACACAATGTCGCATAGTCAAATAAAGGCGAACAACATGCAACATTATATCATCAACATAATGAAACAATATTACGAGCATCCAAAAAGAACACACAAGTCAAATAGGTGAAACAGTCACCATCATAATCACGAGAATGCATCAAAACATAATAGTATCCACACAATATTTGTAGCCCCATCGCGCAAACCCCAAAGGACAACTAAAAACACAACAATTTTTTTTTGAAAACATAAAGTATAAACACTATGTTTACTAATGCAACTAACATAGCTACGATAACAAGTTAAACACCTAAGTCCCTTGGGGTACACGAGGTGACATTGCGTAATCTAACCAATAACAAAATTGATAAAGGTAACTTTCAATTCTACTAATGTAACTCTTCCATTTAAACATTTATAAAAGATAAGCATTAAGACAAGAATGAACCATATAGAAACCATACATGTTTTCATAGCAACTTTAACTTGGAAATATAAAGAACATATTTACTCAAAATTAACACAACATCAACAATATTTACAATTATGAATAAAGCATGAATTACAAAATGTGATTATACTTTACATCATTCTACATGTATATCTCATTGAGCAATTGCCCGAGGTTACATCATAAGTCTACCCAATACATGGGAGAGTGACATATCAATGTACAAAGTATGACAGAAGTACAAATATACATATGAAAACACATATCTCTGGATCAAGTTGTCTCAACAAACTTTGCACTGAAAGGTACATCTGCAAAATAGGGAACCCAACAGGGTGCGAAGCACGTTCCACCCGGCCACCTTCGTGCTAGGAGTAGATAAGAAAGGGTCCCCGACCAAGAACATCTAAAGTAGTACTCAAGACTAAACTCCAAGTATGGAAAGATAAATCACACATAAAGGAAACCATAACATCAAAGACCATTTCATAAACATGACAACAATAAAACACCAAATCATAACAATAGACCACTTCCAGAGGTTTCCAATAAAACAACTCAAAGGGAATGCTAGAGGAGAGTGTCATCATATGGCCTTACATGGATTATCCAGAAAACCTATCACAAGGTGCTGCCTCTATCTATAGTTATCCTGACTGCCTATCTCAAGGTGTCACTCCATAGGGTGACTCATGCGGAATCGTTAACCTCTCGCAAAGACAAGATCACGATTATGCCAACCACGGCCTTCTTGGCCACCTTTAGTCTATGAAAGCCCTAACAGGTGAACGAGGTATCTATAATTATCTTATTAATGTTTAACTACCCACCCCTTAATTAATTAGTTAGGTTTTCACTTATTACTCAAACTCTAACGTGGGTTATCTTGACAGCCCCTTTGTGCGCCGGCGCCCACGTAGAGCCACTCTCTCTAGAACCCAAAACACAACAACAAATTCCAAGGGGTTGTACCCACAAGTACTCTAAACACAAAATAGAACATTCGCGAGGCAAAACCTTCTCGCCCAAAAGTCATATAAATCAACTCCCATAGCAAAATGGTACAACCCATTGTAAACTCAAGTTAACAACTATAGTTAAAATCGAGACAAGTATCAAATAGAAAGGTCACATAATAAACCACCATTTTCCCATACCTCTAGAAGTTTTAACAATAACCTTATTTCCTATTAAAGGGTCGACTAACTTAAGGGTCCCCACATGCTTTTATCTGAACTCAAGAAAATCGACAAAAGAAACAAAGAAAATCAAGGAACTAAATATCTATTCAACATCAAGATATTGTTTAAGATCACAAATTCACTATACTTAACAATCACATTTTAAGATAACTCTTGCACGAAATTCATCATAAAATTTCAACTAACAGTTAACCCAACCTTGACATTCATTAAAAACACTCAATAGATTTGATAAAATACTTTCTTCAATTTGTCTAGCAACAACATAAAATCATTGTAAATTACCTACATAATGTTTTCAATAATTTTGGACAAGTGTATATATACATATATATATATATACATATTTCATTTAATATCACAATATAAAATAACATTATAACAATAAATCACATATTTATACTCCATTTAAATACACACACACACACATATTAATAAATACACATACACACACACACACATATATATATATATATATATATATATAAAATTTAAATCAAACTATATTTAATAAGTTTTAATCTTTAAATATTAAATAAAATAAATAAAACCAA